>WYDF02039062.1:0-12516 GCA_009867245.2 Adranes taylori | reverse complement strand
GATGGTTTAGTTTTTCGCCATCTATGTTTATGCCCATGTCACCAAAGTTGGCCTGTTTGAACATATGTTCTAGGAGGGTTGTGAATAACTTTGGCGATATGACATCTCCTTGGCGTATACCTCGTGCAATATCAAAGTCTTGGGAATCATCTTGCAGCCTAACATAAGCTTTTGCTCTTTGGTAGATGTGTTTGATGACATCGATGTATCTATGATCGATACGGCATTCGGCGATACGACATTGTAGCATTTTATGCTGGTTTATTGTGTCGAAAGCCTTTTCGTAATCGACGAAGATTATGCATGGGGGTTTATTGTATTCGATGCAATAAACGATAAGGGACTTGACTATTTGTAGATGGTCATTTGTGCCCAATCCGGTTCGAAAGCCAGCTTGCTCGTGGGGTTGATATAAGTCGAATTTATTTGTTAACCTCTTGTTAATGGTTCTCAGGAACAGCTTATATATATGCGATAGTAAACTAATAGGTCTGTAATTTTGCAGGTTGGTGATATCTCCTTTCTTATGCAGTATTATAATTATTGTCCGATCCCATTGGGAAGGTGTTGTCCCAGTTTGTAGGCAAGCATCGAATAACTTGCATAATGCATTTAATAACGTAGTTCCGCCGGCTTTTAGGAACTCGACTGCTACGCCGTCGTCGCCAATTGCTTTATTGTTTTTCATATCTCTGAGTGCCTCCCTTATTTCGTCTAAGGTAATATTTAGAATTTCCTCGGACCCTTGATTTTGCACTTTATTTATGTTGGTGTCCAAGCTCACTGCATTTTTATCGCTATATAGTGTCGCGTAGAAGTTGAAGTAGAACCTATTATTATCCTGTGCTAATTATACAAAATATATAACAGGTACATCAAACAGTTAATCAGATAAAATTATTTTAAATTATCCAAGTGTGCTGCCAAATTTTATCACTGCTATAGCTTAACTGTAATTTCAGGCATTATGTGGTAGTATTCGAGAAATATTTGTTTATTAAATTTTAATAAAATTGTTAATACATACACACGATCATATAAATGTGCAAACGAACTTTATAAAACAATTGTAATAGAAAATCAAGGTGATAAACCAATTTTAATGATTTTGCTCAGAACCATCTTAGAAATTTTTAGAAATTTCAAATTTTAAAAATTTTTATAAATTTTTTAAAAAAGTAAAAAATCGAGTTATCAATTATAAAATATTTTTCAAATTTTAAAATTTTTTAAAATATTCCTCGAAAATCTGTCGCCACAATTTAACGACTTTTTTAATTTTAAATTTTTTTTCAATTTTGGAGATTTTTAAAAATTCAAAATTTCGAGATTTTTACAAAATTTTGTTTTCTAAATAGTTAAAATTTAATTTTTTGCCCAAAACCCAAAACAAAAAATTTAAAAATGTAGAAATCTAGTAATTTTGCCTGAATCATTTATAAAATATTTTTCAAATATTAAAATTTCAAAAAATATTCGTCGAAGTTGTTTAATGCACGGGTTATAAACAATACGAAAAATATGCGCTCTTTGCATAGCTGAAGATGTTTGCAACAATGACGCTAGTAAGAGAAACAATATACATTTCGAGTATATAATATCGACATAAACATTATTCAAAAATTATTATTATTAGACTAACATGTGATTACTGATTATTCAATATTTTTGTTCATGAAAATCATGAAATAGTATTATTTTATTATCATGTAATTTTGTAAATAACTTGTAAATAATCAGATTAGTTTTATTCTTTCAATTTAATATAATAACAAATCGAACTTCATCACATCTACACTGATTAGGAATTAAATAAAATTTTGAAATGTTTTCAGATACACCGTGTATAGTGTTATTATTTTGATAACATTATTTATTCAATTTAGATTGATAAACGAGGTGAGTCGTCCGGCTTTATCTTGAAATGTTTCATAGGCGTCTATATTAAAAATACAAAAACTTGATGGCTTAACAATAGTAGATACGGAAAAAATTTGCAAATATTTTACATTTTATGAGCTCTTTAGGTTGCTATTATTACACACTAATAACTAACAGACTAAACACTAATAACTGTTATTACAGTCATCTCAATGGCTTGTTTAAAGTTGAGGAGATAATATTTAAACAACGTTAATAATAACAAACACGTTCTACTTTAACAGTACTAGTATATAAAACTAATTTAGAGGAATAAAAAAATTGTTTGCAATATTTTAAAATATATCTTGTATAATTTTAATACTTTGATTGCATTTTTATTCTAGTTAAAATAAAGTAATACCTAACATAGCCCTATAATACCTTAAAATTCTTTATGGTCATCCAAATTAAATATACAAAAACTCATAATGGCTTAACAATAGTATATACGGGAAAAGTCCTTAAAAAATTTGTTACATTTTATGAGATCTATAAGTTTATAGTATTGTAATTAAATAATTTTTATTGGCAGTGGTGTGTCCGAATTTTTGTTTTCTAAGAGGCTCAAACTGATTTCACTTATAAGTACTCGGAACACGATCAACACTAAACACATCAAATTTCGGCTACTTTATATAGAAAAGTTTATGTTTTTTAATGTATAAAAGCCCGGGTGGCAAACCTGTTACAAAGTTTTACTTATTGTCTAGAAGAGTGCTTTTTAAATCCATAGCAATTAACTTTATTGTAAACAACAAATGAGATATTTCATGAGTGTATGTGTCACTTGGCATAATTAATATAGTGATGGAAATTAATGTAATAGTGCCCTTGAAAAAATTATCCCACTCGAGAATCGAATCTAAGCCTCTGAATTGCCAGCCAGGTGTTCAGACCACTAAACTAAGTGAGGTGAGGATTTCAAATTTACAAACATGTTTATGTGTATGTAACTTATAAACAAGTTTATTGGACACATACTTGTTTATTAGTTACATATTGTAGATAAATACTACATGGGAATAACACTTATATAATATAGATTGTTTGGTCTTTGAAATCGTCAACCCTCTTAATTTAGTGGTTTGAACACCTGACCGGCAATCTGGAAGCTCGGATTCCATTTCCAAGTGGCGTTATATCTTCAAAGGCACTAATGATTACATCATTATATTAAAGATAGAAATTTTGGAAATTTTCGAATAATCTCATATAATTAGATGTGTACTAGGTTCGTGGTTAAACTGGAAATAAAAATGTCAGAACCGAGACGCGGTACTTGTGCAAGACTTAGAAAGAGATAGACAATTAATCGAATATTTAGGTCAAATTATAATCAAAACAGAAACATGTATCTGAATAAGTGGTTTGAACATGATTAAATATGGCAACGAAATTTTTTGACATATTTTGTTATTCTTGAAAGTATCAAGACACGTCGAGGTAAAAGGACAACAAAACTGCAAGCTTGCAATTTCTTAATTGTTGCAATGTAATATGATTTCTTATTAAATTCTTATTAACTTGGAGATACACTCATGAAGTACTTATCTCATTTATTTAACATGTTCGCAACTAAGATGCGAAAACAGAAATTAATATAAAAATAAGAACAAAACAAGACTAGTGGTGACACCTGATGACACCAAAATCATGCGTTGATGGCAATCTTGGTAACCATATACCTATTTATAAATTACATAACGTAGATTAATCACACATATTGAAATTGTTTGTTCTTTGAAATCCACGCTTAGTTTAGTCGTTAAACATCTGACCGGCAATCGGGTGGTTCGGGTTTGATTCCCGAGTGGGGAAAATTTTTCGAAGACACAAATGAATATATTAATTTCAATCATTATGTTATAGACAATCTCATAACTTAAATAACCAGGAGGTTCTCTTAAATTGACTAAATATTTTTTTGAACATATGCAATTTGTCGTACATCTTTTATACGCATATAGAAATTTCAATCCAATACGTAAATATTTATATTGTTTCCATTATGTTTCCTACTATGCCCATTTGAAAAACATAGATATAGCATTCATTACAGATAAGAAAGGTAGAAAATATTGAAAATTACTAAAGCAGTTTATAATTAAACTATAAAATTTTAATTAACAATTTTATTGCTAATATCTGCCGTAATAAAATTGGTTCCGCTAAGATGTCACATGTTCATAATGATGATGAGAAATCAAAAACATTAATTACATTTACTTCAATAATTCGTTCCGTGCGTAACCTTGATAGACAAATTAATTAATTCAATTCGTATTTCATTAATTATTGTGACCTATAAATAAATCATTTATTTTCAATCATTTAATTAAACGCACTACGTCATATATAATAATTTAGATCCATTTGTTTTCCATTGGATGGCTACTTTGTATTAAAACAAAATAATAAGACTAAGACCGTCTTCTAAGATTTTTCAAAAACGTCCACTAAATGGTATTGTTGCCATTGCATAACATCGTTACTTCTCGTAAATAGTCACGTGAAGCTTGGTTCAAATCTTGGTAATGAAATACCAATAAGAAATACTTTACAACCGGTTTATAGAATTTTGTCGTGAACATGATACTAAACTGGATTGGAGAGGTGCATTCCAGAATGGTTCTTGAATACGTTAATAATGTGGGGTCTTATTCAACGCAAGTGGAATCAAGACTGAAACCTGACAAGGAAACCAGAATGGATTCAAGGACATGAACCCATGACCGCCATAGTAAGCATATGTTCTAAGCAACATATCAGGACACGAATAGAAAATGAACGCAGAAACCATTGCGAGAATATTATGAGCATGAAAGACACAAAGTGTTCCATGGCAAGTTCTGCGGAGTGAGATAGAAGGAAAAAATGAAAAGTCTGTTGTAAGTCTCATTACTGGACATAACTACCTGAGGAGGCACTTTTACACAATGGTGTTAAAATAAAACTGCACGTGTAAGGGATGATGAAAAAAGGATATTCGTATTTTCAAATTAGTACTTTCTGGTCGCATAACTCAATGACTCTAGTACCATTAGCGTTCAATATTTGATCTCCAAATTATCCCACTAGTAGACTTTGCACTGCCCTACTCACTGTGGCATTTAAATCGGCCATCAAGATGATTTGCTTTCTATAACTTCTTTTGTTGAGTTGGAGTGTGACGTTATCATAGCGTTAATTTGCAGCACTTCAAGTAACTATTAAATGTTTCATACTCTTATGGATTGCAATAGATACATCACCTTTCGCCCGTTTGTCCTTGTCAAGCCATTATAGAAATGTATATAGTCAATTTTCATCTTTATTCCATTTTTATTTTTATGTGGGTTCCGTAATACCCGCTACCTGCATATTTAGCCTTTTTATTTCTTCGATTACGGAAATCAAATAAGTAGCTATTCCCTGAACATTCAAAGCTGGTAGCAAAGCTCACTATCCTTATCCATAGCCTAGGTCATCTTTCTTGTGATTCATCCGGCTTTTTCCTTTTTCCTGTCGGACAGTTTAGTGATATGTATTTTTTCTGGTGCTGGGGTGTTGGCCCAGCATTCAATCTCTAAGCGTGGAGGGCTAAAGACTCTCCTGTCGGCGATGCCGTACTTTAGCCGAGGAGTTCCGGTTTTAAGGCGCCAGAAACTCGCCTGTCACTCTCTTCAATCTGCTACACATGTCGTCAAGTATCGCCCACAGGTCACGATCTAAATTTAATTCGTTGATAATCTTTATTAAAATGCAACGTGGTATAAAATATGTCATTCCAAAGTAAACTGCTTCTGTAAGTTATCATATTCAGTAATAAATAAAGGAATACTTGTTTCTCCAAAACATGTCAACTATAATGGAATTTATAGCCAGAGGTATTCTATAAAAAAATGAAGATATAGAGTTAGTGCATTCTTGAGGAAGAGAAATGTAATAAAATCTTGGGATTTAAGTCAGTGCTGTACGGAGAATGTTCAAGCAATTCAATGTTTTGTTGCTGCAAAAACTCAAATGATTGTCTAGCAGTGTTAGCACTCGTATTGTCATGGTGAATGATGATCCGGCGGTGTGGGTTATTTTTTCGCAGCTCAGAAATGATATCTGGTAACAAACGGTTGTACACCAATCATCAGATACCGTCCTTCGATTTGATAAAGGAATTGTAGCCGCATGCCCAGATTTTGATACAAAAGTTGCGACCATCTTTTTCGACACACTGCGGGAACGGATGACTTTGGCTGGGTTCTCTTCATCTTGAAACACCCAACAGTAGACTGTCGTTATTCTCGGATTCATAAGAATAAATCCAAGACTTCACTAACGATATTATCACCACTGATATTACTGTACACATTTTTGAAACGACCTCTGTTGAAACGATCCCGATGGAGTTGTATGAATATTGCCAATTATGATTTCCGGAGTTACTTTTGGCAGCCTCGATGTCTAACTCCATCTCGTTCATTGCTTCACCACTATTAGCCTGAATATCTGTTGAGAACAATAGTCTGAGTGATTTGGACACCTATCTTGCAGCCTTATATAGAAATGACCCCACAGCCTCTAATTCTAGCTCGTGCACAATTTCGTAAGAGGGTCATCTAGGTTGTTGATAACCCTGCTTTCCATTCCTCTTAACATACGGCTATGTATTGACTCAATACTCAGAACACCGCGGCCACCTTAATTTTGCGGAAGGTAAACACGAGGCACGGAAGACGTAGGATGGATGCTCCGATTAATATGCAACACTTTCCTTGTAGATCGGTCAAGGATTTTTAGCTCGTCTTGCCGCCATTTTACAATACCAAAATTATATATAATAGTATAGGAACAGCAAGCATATTTGTGGCGACAAATTGATGGCTCCGCTTAATTCGGAGCGCCAAATTTTATTAATGGTGTTTTTATACATGCTGCTGAGAGTTTCTTTGATGTTGACTGCATCATGTATATGACTTTCACTCATACCAAGATACAGGTATCTCTCATCAACCTTAAGGTGTGAGAAGGTTGATCCGTCGGCAAGCTGAAAATCTGCCCTTTCAACATCCGATATTCCTTTTCTGAGATGGACCACTGCGCATTTATCTAATCCAAATGCTGTTAATCGGACTACGAGATTTTCCACATGGGTACCGTTTAAAGCTACGGTAATATCTTTTGATATTGGCAAGAATTTAGAAAAACATGGTGTTGTCTTGCCTCTGAATCCTCAATGGACCCGTGCGCATCATCATATGCAGTGGCAGCAGGTTTTGCGCTGATCTTGTTTCTGGGGCATTTAGATCTTCAAAATTATCTTCCCGCAGTAGCTGATAGTACTGCCTTTAAGATAGGATACGTAGCCCCAGTCTTTGTCTAGAGTGTGTGTTGAGGTAAATCACCTCCAGGTGGTCATTCTTGTCACTGATTTTTTTGGTGTGGTTGGAATAGACACATCTAGCAGCATGCGAGGGGTACGGGGGAAGAGCAACTTGATAGGGCTCTCTGGAGTTGCCTCTCCATCATCCTCGTTGGCTTGGTGTGTGCCTTGAGTAAACCAAATTCAAGAACACAAATTCGCTCACCGTGCAAGAAATAGATCTGATCAATTAAAGAGAAATATGCTTGCCGAGATGTGCGAATTTGCTCACTCACAAACAACCAACAAAATATTCCAATTGCGCCTGATTATCGCTGGATTGAGTAAGTCTTTTTATATGCAATTAGCTGACAGCAAGACATGTCTTCTGGCATGTCACCTGTGGCTAGTGCCATCTGTGTAGCCGACAGTTCGATGGGCGTAGTTTGAGAGAAACTTCTGCTAACAATCTCAGGAAGTTTTGAACTACCACCAATAGGAAAGCATCTTTGATCCGTTGGAAAATTTAAACTCCTTCCAATGTATAGGTATTAAACATCGACGTTTTTCTCTCGTTTATTACATTTTTATTTAGCAAATTTGTATAGGTATATATACATATATATATATATATCTATATATATATATATAATATCCGGATTGAATTAAATGTGATAAATCAATTTATATTATATTAGAAGATTAGTTATTACAATAATTAATTGAATTAATTTACATGAGATATGTTATCCGATAACATATTGGTTTTAAAGTAGTCTAAAATAATTAAAACAATTGATTTTGCGGGGACCAAGAAAAAGGTGGTGCGCAGAACTTTTAAGAATTGTAAAAGTGATTGTTGCTTCACCAAAGTTTGTAACCACACATTTCTGTTTTTGAATACACATATATTATCAAAATCATATTTTATAAAAATTATCAGAAATCATATTTAATTCATTTTGGTAATTTAAAAGCCATTAATTCGTTATTTCTAACGTTAAACATACACTTCAAAAAAATCTTTAGCATATAATTAATAATTCACTACTAAATGAATATAGAAGTAAGTGTCAACAACGAAGTTGTAAATTATAAAGAAAAATTTTATATCATATAACAACATGATGTAAATGATCTTTATCATCAAAATTTGGGAATTTTTAATATTCGATGTGAAATCTGATATTCAACATTCATTTGACCTTTAAAATTTGAGTATGTGAAGCAAAATCAATGTCAGCATTTTATTTATGATATTCTTTAACACAAGAGAAGATGGGATTGATATTTATAATGAGCCATAATGTGCAAAGATCATAAGAATACAAATAAGTTAGGTATAATTAATTAAATTCTAACATAATTCTGCGTTTTGCAAATTTATGATATATAATTATTTAAAAAACATAATAATTGATTGAGCATTACTTTTGTAGTAATCCGTAGTGTGATTTTTTGGAAGAATATTTACTTCGTTGTTTATAGAACAATGGTTAGTTTTAAACTATAATTTCATCCCTGTCGGGCCATCTTCAGAAAATATATAGGCTTCTTATTTATGGGGACATTTAAGGTGTGGGTCATATTGCTTGATATATGTGATGGTATATCATGTAATGTACCATAACACATCCCAGTCACTGTAACACACAATTTAAATTTCTTAATAAAAAAGCATGACATATTAACAATAATTAAAACAATTCAAAAATTGGCGCTTGCTGAAATATTAAATCATGCTTTTATATCTTTTCTTTAAAAGCATAATAAAGTCAAATATCAGCCAAAGCATAATTGAAAATTATAACTAAATAGAACTGGATACGAGTACGTATGTACCACGAGCAAGCAGGCGAAGTGGACTCAAACACCATGTATTTCTATAGTGAATTTTCAACGAACCGTCTATAAGGAATAAATAAAATTGTATGGTGGAGGAATTTATGATGAAGGAGAGGTGGTAGAATTAAGTATTAAGGAAAAGCAAAGTGAGATTAATAAGTTGAGGAAAGGAGGGGCTGCTGGCCAGATACAATTCCGGGTGAGGTGTGAAGATGTTCGAATGAGGAGGAGGTGAGAGCATTGACAACATGGTTAAATAGGGTATGGAAGGGATGGGAGTGTGTGCCAGATGATTGGAGCAAAGGGCAGATCGTAGGTATGGTCGTTGACGTATTCGTATGATATTGTAAGGGAAGATATTGTATGAATATTGTAATGGATCATATTGTATGGCGAGGTAAGGAAAGAATTGAATGAGATGATTGGGAGAGTGACAAGATATTTTGGGAGAAGGGTATTGGAATTGATTGTTGAAAAGACGAAAATGATGGTGTGTTAAAGAGGTGAGAGAGACTGTAGGAGAGATGGGTTTGAGTTTGAAATAGCGTTGCAGCAAACCAAAAAAAAAACTGCTGGGCAACAGGAGTGAAATAGATGGTCAATTTTGTAAGAAAAGTATGGATGGATGGGGATTGAAGATTAGTAAAGAAACTTTATGTAATGGGAATGTAAGAAAGTTGGTAGTGGAAGGAATAAATGAGTTCACCGCGGAAGGAATACAATGGAAAAGGGGATGGCAGACTATTTAAAGTCTGGATAAAGCATGAAAGAAAGCGGATGATTGCGACGTTTAGGTGTGGTAATGAAGAGCGGGGTAACATGTACTGGATGAATGATGAAGAGAGGAAATTTAGGATATATAATTCAGGTTCAAAGTATGAAAGGATAAGGGTGGAAGAGGGGATGGCAGAGTATTTAAGGTCTGCATTAAGGATGAAAAAAAGAGGACGATATCGATGTACAGGTGTGGTACTGACAAACGGGGTAACAGGTACTGAATGAATGATGACGAGAGGAAATGTACCTTTGTGTTAGAGGGATGAACCTTGGCTGCATTGGATGAGAGAGTATCGACGGATTGAGTGGAAGGAAGAGGAGAGAATTGGAGGTTAAGTTTAGGACAATAGGGGTGCGGACAGACAATAATGGAAGAAGTATTGAATGAGGTAGTGAAAAAAGGGATGGAGCACAGGAGATAGGGGTGAGAGGGAATGGAGTTGGTGATAAGGATGAAGGAAAAAACGAAAATATGTTAGGTAAGTAAGCAATGAATGGGACGAAAGATTGGAAACAAGAGGGTTAAGGGCATGTGGCATGTTGGAGAGGTGGTAAGGGGAACTAGGCGTAACTGAAAGGTCAGAAGAGCAATGGGATTAAAGGGAAGACAATTGGAAAAAGAATAGAAAGTGAGCAAGGTTTGATAATAGGAAGAAATAAGGAGAATAGCCTTACCATCTCCCTTGGGGATAAAAGTTCATTGCTTTTATATTGTTTTAGATTTGGGGATATTTTGATTTGAGTATTTTGTTAGTTTTTTTTTTCTTTTGGTCTGATTGTAATGTTACAAGTATGTCGGGGTGCTACACTTACGAGACGGTCAGTTTAATGCAACAAAACCAAAATGCAATTGTCAGACGAGGAAAGCAGGTTACTAACATATTAAGCTAGTTAGAGGCTCACATTATAAGTTTTTGTGAGTGCAGGATGATCATACTGATCGTAAGTGAGCCATGTGACACTCGAACCTACTACGGTCCAGTTTACACATTTGCTTATGGCTTTTGTCCTATTTTTCCGACCGATAGAAATTACTTGATAGCTTAAAGGTTCATACCTCATGCCGTCCTATTTATCTTCATTGCCAGCTGCTCTTTGAGCTACCTCAATTTAGATATTTAAAGTTCATTTAAACTTGTTTTCTTTCTATAAATGCATAATAAAATGTATTCTTGTACAATTATGGATAGTCCTTCAAGCAATTAAACAAAAATTATTAAATGAGACAGTTGATGCTTCAAATGTCTGAAAGGGTAAAAAGAACGACTGTAGATGACAAAAATTATCGTCACTTTACTACATTGCTCTGAAACAATACTCAACCAATGTATTTCACGAGCCGCCAGTGCTCAAAAAGCCGCAAGTGCCTTGAATAGTATTACTTGAATATGATCAAAGAGTAAAAATTGGTGTATATACTTCTACTTGCAATAAGTATAAATCTTAGACATTGCTCATTCAAATTCAAGGAGCTGTTTGTGTTATATAACGCAAAAGAATCGGTTTAGATCTAGATATATATATATATATATATATATATATATATCTTACTACATCTTACACACATCTTAATATATATATATATATATGTATATATATATATATATATATATTGAAATATGTTGGCCACACACATTGATTAAGATTTTGAACATACTTCTGATTCTAAGATGTAGGTAGCCGACCATGAGAAGTTGCTTATTAATTAAGACCATTCGCGCAGAGATTTCTTTTTTAAAGCTAATTTATATCGACCAGACGTATGTATATACAGATGTTCCACGTTTGTGCCGCCAATATCTGTATCTTTTATTAACTTGAAGTATTGCAAACAATTTACATTCCATTGAAGTTTACTTCGAAATATATCTATAGTGATTTTCATTTTTTGCCTTGTGATTCTTGGTTCAATATTGTCACATCGCTGAGGGAGTGGCGACCGGGGGTTGTTCAGTAATAGAGCTTATTTTGTTATTTAGTATTTAAAATCAAAGATATGGTAGCCGGGAAATAAAATAATGAACCATAATTTTAAAGATATTTGATTTAATTTAAAGTAATGGGTTTCGATTATTTCACAAACATAGATCAATTGAAGGATAATAAATACGATTTGAATTTGATTACATGATAACTCTTCTAAGTTTAATAATTATTAAATAACCACTTTTAAAACAAATTTAAAAGTGGTTACGGATAATTATCATTAAAACAGAAAATGGTTTCAAGTTACAAGTTAACCATCTTGATAAATCAAACCTCTAGCACCTTACTTCAATACAATAATTAATAAAAAAATATCTCTTACATTCTGGTGCTAATACTTGTTGAAGACATTTTGTTCAGGAGAGTATCGCACGAACTAAACTGATTTAGTTTTACTTTTTTTCAATTGCTCCCACTCTGATGGAAGCTATTTCTTATATATCCAAAACCCCGCTTCTGTTTTCTATTGTATTTTCACCTAGTGAACTAGCTTTGACATTGGAGTCCTCTGGATTGGAATTTTGTTTGCTTCCTGTCCGAACGACTCGTGCCAAAACTAGGATAAGTTTTTCTTATGCAAATAATATTTTTTAAACGAGTTTACGTTTTGCGGTTGCCAACTATATTTAAATTTCTTTCCTTTTCTACAT
>WYDF02039061.1:0-25835 GCA_009867245.2 Adranes taylori | reverse complement strand
AGAAAGCTGTCTCCATCAATTGCAAATATGAAGTTTTGCTATCAATAAGCCGTCTTCTGATGGTACATTGACATTCTAGTTTTTCCATCTTTTTCATTATATCTGTATAGACATTTCTCACAATTCTTTCTCTGTCCCATCATAACATATTATTTTCAAATTTTAGTAAATTGTTGACACCTTCTACCCAAACTTTACAATCATTGAACACTTGCAGTATAATTTCTGTAGGTGTACATCTTTCTAAACTTAATAACCTCTTCATCTGTTTCACACCCATCCTTACAAGTCCAGTCTCTCCTTCATCGCCCATACTTCCGCTCCATACATCAAAATGTTCCTTATACACACCTTTAGAATCAAAATCCTCATTTTCACTAAATCCCTAAACATCCCCTTCCGTACAGTACCCAATATTTCTGCAGTCACACCAGCTTCTTTCACTACCACATTAATATGACATTCACACTCCCCCCTACTCAACATAACACCTAAGTATTTATATTTCTTGACGCATTCAATCACCTTCCCACCAATCTCTAACTTATCCTTTCTACTCTCTCTTCCTCCTTTCTTGCAAACCATAACTTTAATCTTACGCACATTCATTTCGATACCATTCTGTATTATATATATAGCCACCCGACCAATTACTTCTTGCATTTCCTCTCTGTTTACGGTCATACACACAATATCGTCAGTATAGCTTACCGACCATATCCTTTCACCTCCAAGCATCACACCTGCCGCCTGTCCTCTCTTCAACACATTTCGTCCTTATTTATGTTTCCTCATAAACTCCTTTTATACCCATACATAGAATCTAAGAAATACCTTCTTCCCCCATCTTTTCCCATAATCTTCTCCTATCAATTTTATCAAAAGCAGATTTTAGATCAACAAATAATATCTTTGTTCCATTACGTATCTCCTCATTTATAATGTAATTCATTGCTATTATATTATCCATTATCCCTCTCCTTCTAACAAATCTCGTCTGGTTTTTCGATAAAACTTTCTTTTCCTTCATCTCCCTGTCTAGTTTCCTGTTAATCAGTCTTGTATATAATCTGTGTATATCTCATTCATATTCATATTCATAACGCCCGTGTTACTATTTACACTTTTATCCATCGTTTGACATGTTGAAATCTGAAATGTGTTTTCTGAGATATCTCCAGAACGTTCCAGATGAAAGACTCAAATAAACTTTTTTGGATATTACTTTCAAATTTTTGTGTTTTATAAAGATATGACTATGCTCACTTAGGGTGTTTTGCACACTTACTTTTCCATGAAAATGTTCCCTTAACTTTTTTATCTGCATCGAAATATACTGCAATTGTAAAGCAATACAGGGCAAAAAAAAAACGCTCGCTTGAACTTCGGCATAATTTGACCTTGAGCAAAAGTGTATTATATAATTGATTTGATTAAGAGATCTCAATTTTCATGGTTTAAGTAATTGAATATTCTGAGCCAATTTTCATAAAAAAACGTATTAGTAATACGTATAAAACACTATAGTGTTTTTATATTCTCTAAAAATATTCTCTTTATTCTCGAAAACATTTATTAAAACTATAACATTTTTATTGAGATTTATTTAAGAAATTATAATATAATAAGAATAATAGACACATTGGTAGAAGGGAATAGATGGGAGATGATAAAGGAATTAATGCCTGAGTGCCAGAGGTCAAAGAGAAGAAGTACTAGAGATAGAGCTAGTGGAGGGATAATATTGTGGACAAAAGATGATATAAAAAATAAGGAAAAGTAAGGAGAAGAGTGGTAGAAACAAAAGAAAGGCATTGGTTGTTTATAATTATATATATATGAATAGAGGATTAAAGGAGTGTATTAATGCTATTGGATGAGTGGTAAGAGGAATATGATGGTGTAGTATTAATGGTAGATCCTATCCATCCTATTTCCTCTTTTATATACCGGAACGGTCACTCCCTTTCTACAATCCTTCGGAATGCACTCTCTTCCCATTCGTGTTCCATTCATACATCTAGTTAACGCCATCACCCCATCTTCATTCAAGCACTTTCATATTTCCATCGGTATCCTGTCTAGTCTCGGAGCTCCCTCTTCCTTTATTCCACCTATTCCTTCCATTACTTCATCTACTTTAATTTCCATATTCCATCATACATCCATCTTTTATTAGATTCTCCTCGTACTTTTTTCCTAATCTTGCAAACTTATATTTTCTCTCATCTCTTTACTATTTACAACATTTCTATTCCTCAAATAAACTTCACCCTGCCTCCCTTCTTAGACCATGTATCACATCAGTTTTTACCTCATTCTCTTTTTCCACCATACACTTTATTTCCTCTTGGCTCTATTCATTATTCGCACTCATATATATATCATCCAGTCTTTTTCCCCTGATCTAACCTTCATCAATGCTTCTCTAACAGTCCTTTTCTTCTCCACGCATTTTCTATCATATACACCATTTTCTTTCTTTTCTTTTTTTCTGTGCACCATTACTCTTCCTCCTTAATTCACCCTCACTATTTCTATCATATTTTCCATGCCTGCTTTCCACATCTTGCCACTCTATTTCTTACATCCCCTTTGTTAATC
Source organism: Adranes taylori (assembly GCA_009867245.2). Lineage (NCBI taxonomy): Eukaryota > Metazoa > Arthropoda > Insecta > Coleoptera > Staphylinidae > Adranes > Adranes taylori. Next base: position 23,231 of record WYDF02039061.1, on the reverse strand, counting down.
TTATTTTCTCTGCCTTATTCAATTTAATTGAATTTCCTTCCACAATCCCATACCCTTCTCCTACTCCCCTTTTACCCATAGTATCATAATTTACAAGCGTTTTTTGCCCTGTATTACTTTACTATTGCAGGATATTTCGATGCAGTTAAAAAAGTTACCGGACCATTTTCATGGAGAAGGAAGTATGCAAAACAGCCTATATATAGCCATATCTTTACTACGCACAAAAAATTTGAAAGTAAGTTTATTTGAGAGTTTTATCTTGAACGTTCTGGAGATATCGCAAAAAATACGTTACAGGTTTCAACATGGCAACGTCGCAGGGTATTAGAAATATTTAAATTCGATAATGGAAGTTGTATGGAGGCTGCAAGCAATTATAGATGTACAAAGTGTTAGGTTAATGTTATCTGAAGAATTGAACTTTTAATGAGAGTTGAAAATGGCGGATTTCCTCTGTTTTGACTCAATCGAATCCATTTTATTAGCAAACTGACAGCAGCGCCTGCTGTCAGTTTGCTAGCAGTAGTAAAGTGTACCAATAGCGCTTTCGTTACTGAAGTGAATATCCAGACTCAGGGCCTTCCAAAAGGTGTTTTCCAGTCAAAATTTTGCATAAGCTCTATCCTTTTAATTACAACATCTATAACCTATGAATGATAGAGATGTGTGTGGGTATAATTTATACTTTTTACTAACCTCAGTAATTCATTAAGATCAAAAATATTAAACTGGTAAGAACTTTGACAATCTATATGTATACTAAAAAAAGTTCTGAAAATATGCACGTTGTTCTCTGCGTTCGAAGTTAAATATATGACATTCTTCAAGCAGCTGAGAATTTTAACGACGAACAAATTGCCAAATTAGTTTTCTTCATCATCTACTTTGCGTGTTTCACGAATGAAAGCAACGGAATCGTCGTTTATTATCTATTATCCGGCCGTTATTGAACCGCCAGCGTACCTCAGCTATAGCACACCAAGGAATTGTAGAAAGCATTTGTCATACCGACTACGAGCAAGTGAGACAACTCGCGTTGGAAGTTAATTTTGAATTTAGACAGATTTTTATTGGAAATTCGATATAGATTTATTATAAACACAAGTTATGTCATTTGTAATTTGTTCATGGTTTTTTTCTTACTAGGCTTAGGCTTATTTTTTGCATTTTCATTTTGTGCTTACTAAATTAAATGCAGCTTTTTTAATCAAATTAAATTTCATAATAATTTAAATTATCAATTTTAATTAAATATTTATAATCATTTAGAAATCTTTGTCATAAAATCCTTTAATTAAACTCAGCACCGGTTTTGAGTAGTTGCAAAATTAATGTTGAAGAGAGAAGTTTGGTTATCAACGTACGCTACTGATGATAATAAACGATGTGAAAATTTTAACGTCTAATAAATATTAAAGCTAAATATGATTGCATAATTATCGTAGTGCCATTCGATTTTATGTGCACTCGCTGAAACACGTTCCAAAATTGCGTTGAAACACTCCGAACGAATTTTCTTTCCTTTCTCCTGGGACCACGTCGAATGATGTAATCTGTATACCATCATCATTAAACAAATTATATACAGAGACTCCATTATTTGTTGAAATTTTCCATAAAATATTTCTACTAAAGATGCGAATGTTAGTGGAATTTATAAAATTTGTTTATATTCGTACAGTAAACATACAGTACAAACTAAGCTCTTGAATATTTAAAGTAAGATTATTAAAAAAAAATTCAAGGCTTTCCATTCTAATATTATTTTTGAGTCTGTCCAGAAAAAAAACCTTTTCTCTAAAGCTAAAACTGTCCTAATCGTTTCAATAACCTGCTTAGTAATACCCCTAGATTAGACGCAATAACAGACATTACCTTCGTCTTTACTTGTACTATCGTCCCCATTTACCTCGTATCCTTATACACTCAGATCCCAGAAGAAATCTAATTTCACATTTTCTCGTATTCACTAGCTTTCTATCTGATAACTTTTCTCTATAATTCTGATTACCTTCGCAAATTATACTCACTGGTTCTAGAACGATATCTTCAATCTGCTCGATCCAAGAACATTTTGTGAGCCACAACTGCTGAATGATTAATTTTGCTAAAACCTAACTGGTGCTAGACACCCCAAAGGGTAAAGAATTTTATTAGTACTTTACAATATTGCCGCGTAGCGAAAATATAAGGGATTAATTAAGTATGCGCAGCTACTTGGAAACCGTAGTTATTATTAGAATATAAAAAAGAAGTAAATTAAAAATATTGCTGGCAATCACAAAGAAATATTTGCTACATTAAAATCTCCATTTTTATAAGAGAAACATTTTAAGCTAGATGAAATGGAAGCTTCATACATTCCATTGGAAAAGTCGGGCCAATGTCAAGGACGAAGCTACGGTTTACTAGTGGATAATAAGTTAAAAATCATTACTGAATGAATTGATAAATAAAAGGTAGTTTCCACTTGAACGCTCTCAATTAAAAGTTAAAAATCAAACAGTTCACTTCGCAACATTACTCTCCCGTTTAGCATGGCATCTGGTATCGATACAAGAATGTAAGGCATATTTTATTAATTATGATGTTGCAATAAAAGTGCAAGAATTAATTATTAAATGTATAAGTTTAAACATAAATTAAAATATTATCATATAAAAACATATTCTCTTTGCGACATAGACACCCGTTATATTTTAATGGCTTTATGTAAGATATTTATGTTTGATAATTTTATAGCAATGTATACAATTTCATACTCTAGATCTATAAACTCGGAAAATAATTATCTTTATTCAAAGGAAAATATTGTATACGCAAAAGATATATTACTATACTTACTTACCAAAAGAGTATTCAATAACCAAAAGAGTATTCATATAAAATATAACTACTAAAATAATTGAAACTACTTGTTATTATAATAAATATTTTGTATTTTGTAAATTCATAATCAAAGGATCTTACATTTATGCGTTGTAGATACTAAAAATGACAGAGTCGTCATTTTGTCCGTGGGGAGGAGATATGCCGCGAAGCGATAATATTATATATGCATTAATTAAATATCCACAAGTAGTCCAAAGGGTAAAGAATTTTATCAGTACTTTACAATATTGCCGGGTAGCGAAAATATATGGGATTAATTAAGTATGCGCAGCTACTTTGGAAACATCAATTATTATTAGAATATAAAAAAGAAGTAAATTAAAAATATTGCTTGGAACCTCAAATAAGGCCTATTTTTTATTAATTATTATGTGGCAATAAAAGTGCAAAGGTTAATTATTAAACATGTATAAATTCTCTTTACGAGATAGACACCAGTAATATTTTAATGGCTTTATGTGAGACATTTGTGTTCGATAATTTTATAACAATGTATAGAATTTCATACTCAGATTTATAAACTAAGAAAATAAGTATTTTCATTCAAAGGAAAATATTTTATACGCAAAATATATATTACTATACTTACTTATAACTGTTTTATCAAACAACTTATAAAATATGCTACTAATATTTATTAAAACTTGTATTATACAAGGAATAACCAAAAGAATATTCATATAAAGTATAACTACTAAAATAATTAAAAATAATAATTATTATAAAAAATATTTTATATTGTGTAAACTCAGAAGCAAAGGATCGTACATTTATGTGTCGTAGATGCTAAAAATGACGGTCGTCATTTTGCCCGTAGGGAGGAGATATGCCGCGTAGCAAAAATATTAAACATACACAGCTAGTTGGAAACAGTAGTTATTATTAGAATATAAAAAAGAAGTAAATTAAAAATATTGCTGGCAACCTCAAATAAATATTGTTACTTTAAAATCCCAATTTAGATAAGAGAAATATATTAAGGTAAACAAAACGAAAGCTGCGTGCACTCAATTGGAAAGGTTGAGCCGATGTCACGGACGAAGCTTATGTTTACTAATGAAATAATAATTTAGAAAAACATTACTGAATGAATCGATATAAAAGAGGCAGTTTCCACTTTAACCTTCTCAACTAGAAATCAAAAGTCAAACAGTTCAGTTCGCGACTTTACTATCCCGTTTATCCTGGAATCTGGTATCGACACAAGAATGTAAGGCCTATTTTTATTAATTAACATGTATAAATTTAAGCTAATTAAAATCATCTGTATCTTCATCTAGATTTATTTACTATTCTTTAGATATGGAAGGGTTGATAAAAACCTGTTAGTTAAATAAGTGATGTTGTTTTGCTTCTCACCCTTCAATGAAATATGTAAAACTATGTTTTGTCAAACAGAGCAACTATTTAATTAAATGTAACTGCTTTAAAATAATTTTTCATTTATTTTTTGAGTACAACTTTTTAAATTTAAATACTTATGTCTCATTTACCATCAAGTATAACCCCCTATTACTAACAAATGGGAACTTATTAACAAATGGGGGATATCATTTGAACTTGGCAACACGGGAGTCTTAAGTACAATTGCGGAAGAATGGACAAATACATTGACATCTGATTCTCATTAATTCAATTAATTAATAATCGCAATAAGCAATTACTTAATAAATCATAAATTAAATGAGATCCTCTAATAATATATATCTAATCTAATTCATCAAAGAAATATAAAATGTATAATTAAATGTAATCTCATATATATTAATCAATCAATTAATTGTAAGTAAATTAGTTAAATCAAGAAATAAATATAAATTACACAATATATAATCGTAATACATAAAAATGAAAACGAGGAAAAAGCCCCAAAAAGAACACAGGGTTCCGAAAAACTTAGACATATACATATGTCAGCATACATAAGTAAAGATCAAGTAGATTTCGCCGCAACGAGATGCGACATATATCGCTCAAAGCTTTATAAAAGCCGCGGGTCGTAAAGCGGTAGCGGCTCTCATTGATGTAGATATATACGTCTCCGATATAACCAACGAGTTTTCTTATGATTATTATTTTAATATAACGATTTAGTTTGTCGGCAAATATACTTGTTTCGACAGAAAATTTCATAAATTTTTACGAAACAAATAAAAAGTTAAGTATCAGACAACACATCTTCTGCTGAATCTTTCAATTCCCAAATCATTATCATTTTCTTCTACTCTTATTTTCATATTATTTTCCCATCGTCCTCGACATCGATGCAAATTATGGAGAGCAACACAAGAAGAAGACGTTGTCTAGTGTGCACCAACCAGTCGAGGGGACAAGGGACATCATCGACGCCAGTTTAAGTACTTCGGCAGAGGTTAAAGTTCATTCCGTCAACGCCAATTATTAGTTAATATCCTCAGCATCATTATTCATCAACAAAAAAGCCAATTATCATAACGTTACAATGCATTTCTACGCCTGCGCGCATATGTACGAAAATCATACACCAACAGCGCATCGATAAGGTTCTACACCGCCAATGCTCCATTCGCTCATCATCTACGTATTATTCAACCAAGAATCATTTATTTAATCCAGTCAACTTCAACACTGTTAGTATAGAGGAGAAGTTCATTCCAGGGCCGTACTCATAGCCGTACTCCAGGGCCGTAGATGAATAGATGAATAAATCTAAAGCAATATAATATATACAATCAAATTTAGTTCGTCACGCTTTATTATTTTGAATGGAAGAAGAGAAATGGATCAGCCTAACAAATTTTGAATTATATTTAGAATCAACATTATTGTCATTCCTTTAAAATCGCGCTTCGAGGCATATTTTTGAAGTTAAAAATACTAGAACAATAAACCAAACTATTGAAACTTGTTATTGTCTTTCGGTGTTTATCAAATATATGAATTGCGTACTTTATTATAAAATTTAAGCAATTAGAAAAAATTATATCACACGAATTCCTAACCCAACCCTGAATCTCATGCAAGAGCAAATTATGTTACAAACAGAATAAACTATAAAAAGAAGTATAGTGGTTATAAACAAATTATGATCCTGCTTAGATTAATTCTGTAACAAGTAAACCCGTAACAACATATGATGCTTTAATGCTTTAAAACTTATCAAGTGTTATTAAACAAAACTCTTAGAAGTAGTAATAAACTTGACTAACAGTGTGTGCGTGCGCTTACGTAGTACAAATGTTATCCATAGTACTTATATATATATAAACGTCTAACTTTGTCCGTCCGTCCGTCTGTCTGTCATGTTTGTGTCTGGAACGCTTTTGATTTTATTATATCAAGCATTTATGTGCGAGTGAGATTATAGTTAGTACTTTTTGTACTACGTACGAATGCTGCATTAAAAGAAACATGAATTAGTTTACATTCAATACTAGCAGTGGCGTGCATTAAAATTTTTACATTATATTATATAACTTAATTTTCTACTTTACTCTATGTGAATTACGAGAAACGCCGGTAGGGGTCAAATAACCCAACTCATTTGGGTAAATAAAATATGACCTGGTAATGGATAGTCGTTTTACGACGGATTATCATCTAGTTTTTTTATATGTACTTCTAAATTTACAAAAATCATTACTAAGTTAGTTACGGGAGGGAGTTATACGCTTAAAAGATTTTGATACATTTTTATAGAATATATAATTCATGAATAATAATCATATAAACTTAAGATTATTTTACTGTTTTCTATAGTGTTTAAGCTGTTAGCTATAAGATCTATCAAGTTAATCAGTATCAAGATCTATCAATAGTTTCGAAATCAAGTTAGAACATTTGACTTGCAAGGCCGAAAGTCTAGGGCTGGGGGATAATGTAACGGGAAAACACTATCTTTCATATTAATTTCGTTAGTTTCTAAAGATATTCAAGAAACAAGCATCATTTTCTTAGGTTATCTACTTATAAATAGAAGTAAATCACTTTAAAAGAGGTGTCTAATTACAATTATTCTTTAAACATACAGATTTAAAGTTTATCTGTGCGAACCATGTGGAAAAAAGCAATTTCGTTCTATCTGTCAGGCGGATTAAGCCAGTCAAGTAACATTTTGCGGAGCTCCTAAAGTTGGCACCGTGTGTGGATATTCCAATATGGCTAAATAACGTAACAAAAGAGTACATAAACCTGAACATAGGCCCTTTCAGTTAGTTCAATAGTAGAAAAAACTAGTCCCACTGGACGTTCTAGAATGGTAGTACGGTAGTTTTACAGACACTCCAACAGACAGAAACTGACCGTATAAAATAGTCGGAGCTGCCTTTGAACGGCACTGAAATATGGAGAATTCAAATATGTAAGTTTATTTTATAATTCCTGTGAGGTGGAAAAAAATTCCAACATAATAAATTATTATTTATTAGTGAATTAAATTATTTCAATGCTTCAAGTTCACTACTAATAAAGTAAGTTTTATTAAACGTTGATAATTAATTAAATAAATCTCAATAAAATTGTTTAACTGATATGAACTAATAATTGCCTGATTAAAGTAAATGCTAATTAACTGTTTCTATATTTACTTGCGTGTAAATTATAAGACTTTGAGATGAAAAATAAATGTTTATATGAATAGATTAGATCAAAGTAGTTTTGTGTTTTATTATATCGTTAGTAATACAAAACTTTTCTAATTTTCTTTAACTAATTAAAATAATTTAGTAATTATATTTGGCAAACGAGTGAAATAATTCTTGAAAGTATACCGACCTGGGTTTTTAAAATTAGATGAGAGGTTGATCATGTTGCTAGACTTTCTTCTCAGTTACATACAAAGAATAAACTTAACAATATCTTCACACCTTCTATTATCCTCATTTACTGCTTGATCCACATTTACCTCTTCTAATTTCCAAAACTTTCTAAGTTGTTCTTCTACTAGTATTATCGTAATCCTGCTTCGCTCATTCCTTGCTCCATTTTGAGCCATCCATTATAAATTCATTCGCTCCTAAAAAAGCATTAATTGGGCCAGGAATCTGGAAGATATCAATTTTCCACTTTCCCAAATCTAAGTTATGTTGGTTTTATGACATTGTGCAATTAGCAAAAATAGTATCGCAAAATTGCTCAGATTGGTTGCTTTTAGTTTTTCCTTTAGATATTTTTGGTTGTCCGTCTACGATGCTTCTTATTTGTAGCCAAATTTTTTGCCTCAATTGTGGAGCTTCTTCAGTGATAAATGTTTGGATTCCTTGATAAATAAACCCTCTTAATTACTTCGCGCCATCAGGCACTACTGTCTTCAAAATGACTTGATTTAACAAGAATCGTAATTATTTAGTATATTATGTCATACTTATGTAGTATACAAATATTAGAAATATTAATTTCCTTTTATTTTCAAAATATTCTATCCAACCCAACTCTATTTCAAAACTCTACATTGGCTCTTCTTCCTTTATCTCACGGGTATTTGGTGTAAATAAGCAATACATAATAAACTAAACACGTATATGCACATCCTCGCATCCGACGATCGTACTACTCTTCCCCCTCCCTACGAACATTATACATCTCGTTTCCTCCAAATCCCAATTCCACACTTAATTTCACAACTCGCGCCATAGCTTCTCATGTTTCTCGCGTAAATGATACCAATTTAAAATGTCATTTAGCGTATACGGGCATAATAAGCGAGGAACTATATAGAAATAGAGCAGCAAAATGGAAAAAGAGAGAAAAAATAACAGAATGAGAGCAAGATATGAAGCATAATGATGCTGTAGGGATAGAAGGGATGTGGAAAAGAATTTTTTCTCCCCTCTCCTGAATGAAGAATATGTAATATGCGCAAGAGGGTTTTGCGGTTTTCACAACGAAATGTTGACGTGTAAAGAAAAAGTCAAAAGATAAAAGCTGAAACAGTATGAAATAAGATATAAAAACGCTTCGATATTTTCTTATGTGTAAAGTGTGGAACAAAAGTTTTATATCATAATTATTGTCTCTTGTATAAATTTAACATTAAAAATTGGTGTACCAACAAATTCTTGTACTCTTTTTTATAAATCACTGAACTGATATCTGATTGGATATTTTCGTCCTTATGTTCCTTATTTAGTCTCACTTTCCTTCCTTCCTACCTTTACTGCTTTTTTAAGCCGTTATGGTACTCTCATGACAGAAGATAGTATTCTAGTAATTATTATTAACTCCACAGTGGTCAACGTTTTACAGAGCACAAGAAAATTCAATTAATTTTCCATGAATTTCAACGAATTTTCCACCCCTAATCAAGCGCACTTGACATAGCCAAACTCTCTATTTTGCTTCAAGCACCATAAATATTCTCAATTTAAATGCTAAAATACTACAATTGGTTTGCTTAGTGGTATCGTAGGGCTGCCGTAGTAGCCCTATAAACACATTCTAGTGCCATTTTAACAATCTAAATTAATAATCGAACACCCGACTTCACCAGCCAATAGTACCTAGTGGATTAAATCAAAACTGCTCACAAGATTCATATCCAGAGTGATCATATGAACTTAGTGCAACAAGACAGATCCGCTCCACTTGCCCTCCATTTGTGCTATTCAAAATCCCATTGGCTTACGAAATCCAGCGACCCATCCGATAATTAGGAATTTAAAGACGTCACCAGTAAGATCCGTCGTCGTAAGATCCATCGTCAAAATAATTTCCATACAAGACGAGACTAAATGATGAAATAAAATATCCGAAGGAAATTCACAAGGAAACAATCCCTAACAACAGTTAACTCATTATAATTACTTAATTAATTGAATTTTGTTGTGTTGTTAAGACCTAGATCTCATCAAAATTGGATAATATTCTGCCTTTAATTATTTGATCCAACCAAGATGGAACAAGATGGTTACACTACGAAAGGAACAAAAATACTGTTCTTTTGTCCCATAGGGTCATGTTGTTCTCTCCTGTAGGTGCAACCTAACGTTTCTGCACCCACTCGACTGCTCTGGTTCTAATTTCTTTACAATAGAAATCTATCATTTGCAAGTTTTAGTCAGAAACCAATAAAGTTTTATACGTTGCCATATCGGATATGTCCACTAACATGTCTTAGGTCGTTTCTTATATGGCTCGTTTATCTCGTTTATTATATGGCTGTAAGCGAAATGCAATGTGGTGTAAATGCAATCCGGTGTAATTATTAATAATAACAAGGTGTAATGTTTCGTTCACAAGACATAAAATTATGGAAACCGGTACGAGCCATGTCACTTCACTTCACGCTCGTAAGTCCTTTACAGATGTTTCTAAGATCTCCAGACTTTACTTAGAAATGGGTCCAGTTGAAAATGTTTGTTCTTAGCTCGTTATGATAATCTGGTAAATATCTCAATCTCATTATGACATTCAATCATTAATTAATTGAATTTTCTTGTGTTGTTAACACCTAGACCACATAAAAATTGGCTGATATTCGTCTTTCAATATTTGCTGAAACCTGCTTGGAATAAGATGCTTATACTACTCAAGGAACAAAGGTACCGTTCTTTTGTCCCCTCTGGCAAATGCCGTGTGAGTTCATGTTATTTTATCATGTAGGTACAACTTAACTTGCCTGCACCCACTGAACTGCACTGGTTCTAATTTCTTTAGAATAGAAATCTATCATTTCCATATTTTAGTCAGAAACCAATACAGTTTTAAACTTTGTTACATCGAATATGTCCACTAACATATCATAGCACATCTCATTTATTTTATGGCTATAAAAGAGATGTAATGTGGTGTAAATGCAATCTGGTGTAATTATTAGTAATAACATGTTGTAGTGTTTCCTTCATAAGATATAAAATTGTGTGAACCGCTACAATAAAAACTATCAGCTGGGGGATGTTAGGTAAGTTAGATGCTATTCTCTTGTTATCTCTTCAAAGTGCCGTCTAATTCATGTTAGATATTTCTTGTCCTTTAGAATCTGGAGTAATTATTAGTAATAACAAGTTGTTATGTTTGCTTAACAAGACATAAATTTATGGAAACCGTTACAATAAAAACTACCAGATGTGGGATGTTAGATAAGTTAGATACTGTCCTCTTATTCTCTTTTCAAAGTGCCATTTAATTCATGTTAGATTTCTCTTGTTCTTTTGCGCCCCCTGTTGTCCTTTCTTGTAAATACAACTTCACTCTCTCTCTTCACGCGGAATCCTTGCTCGTAATTCCTAGAGATGATTTCTAAAATCTCCAGACTTTTCTTAGAAATAGGCCCAGTTGAAAATGTTTGTTCTTAGCTCATTATGACACTCAATGTGATAAATGTCTCAATATCATTATGACACTCAATCATTGAATAATAAAATGTAATTGTGTTGTTAAGACCTAAACCTCATAAAAAATGGCTAATATTCGCCTTTAATCATTTGCTTCCACGAACTTGGAACAAGATGGTTACATTACGCAAAGAACAAAGATACCGTTCTTTTGTCCCCTCTTGAAAATGCCGCTTGGGGTCATGTTGTTATCTCTTGTAGGTACAACCTAAGGTTTCCGGGCCCACTGGACTGCCCTGGTTCTAATTCCTTTACAATAGAAATCTATCATTTGCATGTTTTAGTAAGAAATCAATAAAGTTTTAAACATTGTCCTATCGATATGTCCACTTAGCACGTCTCGTTTATTAAATGGGTATAAACGAGATGCAATGTAGTGTAAATGCAATCTGATGTAATTATTAGTAATAGCAAGTTGTTATGTTTGCTTGACAAGACATAAATTTATGGAAACTATTACAATAAAAACTACCAGCTATGGGATGTTAGATAAGTTAGATGCTGTCCTCTTGTTCTGTCTTCAAAGTGCCGTCCAATTCATGTTTCTAAGATTTTTACTTTCCCTTTGTGCGCCCTGTTGTTCTTACTTGTAAATGCAATTTCATTCTCTCACCACACGTGCCATCCTTGCTCGTAGTTCCTTTACAGGTGATTTCTAAGATCTCAATACTTTAGTTAGAAATATGTCCAGTTGAAAATATTTGTTCTTAGCTCATTATGACACTCAATCAGATACATATATGGATATGATAAATAATAAATACATATGAGGAATATGCTGAAAATATTAATAACAATAAAATATAAGCTGATAGATATAACGTTTCAAAACATTGTACAAAAATATGATGATAAACATATATTAATCAAAATGAAGTAGATGAAATCTGATGGTGAGCATCAAGGCACATGGTAGGAGGAAATAGATAGCAAAGAGTGATAACGAAGGAAAGTGTTGATTAGATTTTCCTAAGCGGAAACTTGTAATGATGAGAGAGATGGAATGATAGTGGAGCGCGTATACTCGATTTGTCTTCGCATAAATATTTAAGTAGTTTCATAACAGTTTGTGGTTTTCTAGCGAGGTAACCCTCTTTTCGCAAAAAGCAGAAATGTACTGTGTTATGATATATATGCTGCAGTATAGATATACGTAATATTTATGAAATGTTTTACTAAATTACTGATTTGGTTGTACTTACCAAGATATTGTATTAATAATTTCAACAGATCCTTGAAATTAAAAATGTGGTAAGGGGTAAAATAAAGTATTATAAAATAAGTATTACAAAAATGTAATAATATTTATAATTTAGGGGTTTGAAGTTTGCTAATATTAGAAATTTAGAGTTTTTATAATTTTAATAAATATTCAAATTTGAAGTCGCAGTATTAAATTGATAAGTGCAAAAAGAAATCAGAGTGGCAACCGGTTTTAAATAACTTAATCACTCATCGTGAGGCCCTTAATCCGCAATGGAATTACATAATATTACAGCTGTTAGTTAGCATGATTAGAATAACAAGAGCACACACTACTATTAAGAACACGAAAGCACAATTGTAGAAAAAATTGAGAAAAACACTAAAATGTTTAGTCATAAAGATCTGGAGCAAAACATTTTGCCGGAACTTTACATCGATAGAAAAATATCACAGAACTAAAAAACTAAAAAGGTGTTGATAACAGCTATAATCCTATGCTAGAAACACGTGTCCATCTTGCCCCAAATTTTAAAATAATTATTAAAATATCTTTTCATTACAATTATCGAAATAACACATACTTAAAAAAACGTTTGTAGGTAAAAGCAGACTTAAACAAAAGCAACTAACGTAGCAACTCTGAAAGCAAACAAAACAACCCAACAAGAGTGGAGGAAAACGTTTCATGTCTTTGAAAATATGAATCTATTTAGATTATTCAAATGCTGTGAACTGAGTTTCGAATATGGATGCACCCCTATAATGAATATCTTCCGTTACTGGGGTGCTTACTTGATTGGGTAAATGTTCTTTTGAAACTTTATTCCATCGATTACAATACATTTATTATTCATGAATGTAGAAAGGTTTTACGATGAGCTACTGGCTTGGCTGATAATGGGGAATTGTTAACAAAACCCCTAGAAAATGAGGAAGGTGGATTAAATTAAAGTAAATTAAACAAATGTTTGGTTAATTTAATTTAAAATTTAGATAAAAACAATAAAGGATCGGATAAATTAATTTAAAAATAAAATAAAAAATAAATTGAACAAAGGATCGGATAATTTAATCAGATCTCAGATTTAAAAATCAGGTGATTCCGATTTAAAGATTATTCTGTAAGCATATTTTTGTTCTCGGAAAGAATTGAATGTTAACGTTAAGCATTGAATCTTAATAAAGAAATTAAATGGATAAAATTAACATTACATTAAACATATTATTATCATTGATATAATAATAATTCCAAAAATAATAATTTCAAAAATTATTATATTTATAGCAATTTCAAAACAATTTCTTTCCATGTATACTGTAACCCCCTTAATTTTGATAAAGGGGGTCGCAAAACCGAAAACAGTAATGAGTGATAATAATCCCCAAAAGCCTTTGCCCACTTATTGTGCTATGTTTTCTGTTTTCGTTATTTTTATTATTAAATCAAAACACATTTTTTATTTAGAAGTTGCATCCAGGTAATATCGTGACTAACATGATGAAATGTAGTTTATTTTTGTGCGTGTCAGATATTAGTAGATACACGTTCTAAAAACATCAGTTAATTTTAAACAAAATAAATGATTGCCAAAATGCTGAACTTGAATTGTTTTAAATAAATTTTTCTTTGCGTTTAATAAAATAATTTGATTAAATTTATAAATTTTTCCTGAATAAATGATTTTCGAAAAGAAAAACTATATATTCCCCCCACATGTAAATCGACGACCCAGTCAATCATTAAATTTTAATGATACAAAAACATTAAAACTTTGTTATAGGCATATTGTACATAGCCTCACCGAATCGACAAATGATAAAACAAGCAATAAACAAATAATGGTCAGTCAATTATTTCATAAACCATCAAAAAAATTAAATAAATAAAGCAGCAATCCAAGGTATAACGAATAGATATTTAATTAAAATAATTCGAACAAAGGAAAGTTGTACGACGTATGGTGACAAGTTTTTTTTACAAGCTGTCAGTGAACTCTGCGTATAGAGATGCCGACCAAGGCCGTCAACCAAACAATGCTCGCTTTCTTCGTGCATCTAGGGGAGAATAGGGAGTCAGAGCCGATCGCAAATCATATACAGCATTTGCAATAACTTGCATCTAGCGGAAGGAAAGACAAATGTTGACAACTACTGCAAAACACATTACGCCGTTTGCATTTTCGGATGTTAGAGAGACTCAACAAAGAAAGAGAGATGGAGAATATATATATATATATATATATCCTATTCGATGATCTTCCTTGCTGATGTTTTTGCTTCGGCAGATATTTTTCACGTTTTTTCTTGTGCGTTTACATCGAGTGCAGAATACGAACAAAAATTGTTACATATTTAGAAAGAAAGATATGTTTCTTTCTCTTTTATGGCGTCGTGGTCTTCGCGCGCAATTTTTTTAGTATAGAATTTCGCTCTTGGCGATCTACGGTTTCGAGTAGACAACTCTTATAGGGTTGATGAACTTGCGTTCATTGCCCCGTCTAGGAGATTTTTACGATCTCCAATTTTGGAACAAACAACTCTTGATGAGTTTATTGAACTTTGCGGAATCTCGTGTAGACGTGACTTCCATGCAATCGTATTTTTTAAATTTGCATTAAAAAATTTGTTAAAAAAATTATATAAATAAATATAAAGGCATGACAATATCTTCTATCTTTTGGTTCAAGTCCTTGCACGTATTGTCTCTTAGACCTCTCTCCAATATTCTTATTTTATTCTAATAGAAAGAAAGGGACCGCTACTACAAGAGAAACCGACTTCGCACGTGTTAATGTTATTATAATTTGTATCTAAAATTAATATAGTTATCAACAGCACGTATCATCATAGTGATAGAAACATTAATATTTTAATTATTTTATTTTTTTTCGGCAAAAATATCGCACACAGGCCCGTGGCTACGTTGTTACGCCACTGCTGAAATACCTCAAAATTAACCTAATGAGAAGCTTGCTCAAATGCTCAAAATTAACTCAATTACAACCCTGCTAAGTTAGAAACTACATGCAATAAAATTTACTTCTTCAGTTTAAATGCAGTAAGATCCATTTCCCCACTTATTTTATTAAGTTCACCACGATGCAATATTGGGTAGATCTTATCAAACGTTATCATCGCGATTTGCTTCGGCACTTTAGTTACATAACACTTGGTCGCCATATTTGCTGTAAATGCGATGTTGTTGAAAAGGGGGAACTTTGAAACGATTGTTTTATAAATATTTAAACGCTGCAAAGATCCGCATAGACAGTTTGGTTGTTAGGATAATAATATCCTTTTACTGCCGTTTATTTCTATGCGCGTCATATTCACATTGACTGTTAATGTTAAACTTATTTTGCATTTGGATAAATATCTTTGTTTGATACCTTTCTATTGTATGAACTTTTAAGATTGTATTAGTAAAAAAATATTAAAGATTAACGATGGAGTGATACCTAAACTTTCGAACCACTTCAAATACAAAATATCGAAATTCTGCGCTCTACAAGAAGTTTCGGAAATTTATTGACGAACTAAAAACTGCAGGAACTGCTTTGCTTTATGAAAAGTTCATTTCTGGAAAAAGTCATTTTAAGCGATCAAATGATGCAGAATCCAAAAATTGTTCATAAATAAATTTGCTCCTTTTTGTGGCGTTTGCATATAAATAAATTTATTTATTTTATTTCTTTGTCCTATTTTAAATACATCTATATTTGACTATATGTGTGCTTTATGATGTCGGATGAATAGTCATAGCAGCTTATAACGTTATTAAAGGTTTTGGTGGTAGCAATTGGCTTATTTGTTGATCTATTCAAAATCTTTGTTTGTATTAACCATGATTTGTTACTACAGAAATTATATGTGTACGGGATACGGGGATTAGCATGTGACTGGTTCGTAAGCTCAAACCGTACCCAAGTTGTCTAGGTTTCCAAGCTGGGTAGTATGCTGACATCAGAAGAACGTCAAGTAAAGACAGGTATTTCTCAAGACTCTATTTTGGGGCTACCTTTGTTCATGCTTTTTGCTAATGATCTTATACATTGCACCATTAAAATCTCCAAACTTGTACTACCTATAATTTAATATGTCGCTTACGACTCCAAATTTCTCGTGACTGGAACAACTTTTACTGAAGTAGAGACTTTTTATAACCTAACAATAAATAGTTCAGATTCAGCAAAAGTCCTTGGTGTGCATTTAAGCAATAACATGAAATAGCAAACTCACGTTACGATCCTTTAGTAGGTAAAGGCAAGGCGCATCTTCAACTTAAGAATAAGCTACCTGCTGTTTTAAGTACTGCCTGTATAAAACAATTTCAAAAAATCTCCGAAATTAAGGTCTCACGCCAGTGGACCTTCTTTTTAAAAATATTTATTATTTATTTTTAAAATTATTTTACAAATTAAAGATTTTTGATTTTGTTTTACTTATTTTATTTTCTAGAACATTATATAAATGACACTTAAATACGTTTCATAATTTGCCAAGATAAAGCAATTGATAAATGACACTATGACACTTAAATACGTTTCATAATTTGTGAAGATAAAGCAATTTATTTAGTTAAGTACATTAATTAATTCAATTTCTTTAATTTACGATTGCCAAGTCTAAGCAAATCATTTTACTTGTTAATTCTTTCTTATTTATTATACAATATTTATTAAACTCATTATGCAAGATTTAACAATAATCGTTTATACTTTAATTATATTATAACATTAAAATTAACTTATATTGCAACATCATCCAAGTTAAAGATGGCTGTCGCGTTCTAATTATATACGTAACTATATATAATACATGCTCTTACGCTAATTGCTTAATTACCAAATGAACAAGGGCCGCTGAAGTGCAGAAGTCCCTTTTACGAGTATAACCATGGCTGCTTCCGTGCTCGAACCCTGTACCACCTAGATGGGGACGTCATCTTTCGGACATTTCTATCAAATAAGATTGACGGAATAAACATGTAGAAATGCACTTATAACCCGTTTCCCCTTGAAAAAATTGCAGTTATTCTATAACTTCGCTTGAACGGTATTTATCAGTAGAACCTGATTGATCGGAAACGGAACGTCATATATTATTTAGTTTACTTCTTGTATTTTGGACTTGCTATTTTTGGTTACTTTCTTTTTATATAATTTTAACTTGGTAAAAAGCGGAAAAATAAAGTTACTATTAAATACAGGAGGATTGTCCATATGCTGGGTTTCCATGAATAATTGGATTTTCAATTCCATTTAATAACTCATTTTTTTGTAATAGATTTTGGATTGACTGCATTTCATAGAGGTCGATGACATCTTATATTCGACAAACAATTTTGATGAACTTTGTGGGCGTTGCCTTCGTATTAGCAGATTTTTCTATTATTTGTAAGGAGTTTACTATGTTATTAACTCACACGGTCTAATTAATGTCGACTTTTAAGAAATCATCGCTTAAACACTTCGCACGGATCTAGCGGGTGCGGGCCGCATTAAAACCATATAAAATGTTCTCCGAACTCAAGGACACCACTAGGACCATTCAAGTGACGAAGGCTCACCCATTACTACACTACGTCCATGCTATGATACGGCCATAGTAAGCATAACTTTTCTGGGCACATATGTGTAGTTATAAACGCTCAGCTTGCCAGAGCTCTTTCGAACACTATATATGGTCAGTAAAGTTCGAACCTTGGTAAATGGAATCAAATTGTCGCTACCGTTTAAATAATTTTCAACTTTATTGGTTCGAATGAAAATACCTTTCGGTCGGACTAAGAAATCTTAGTCCGTGGAAATTTATTTTATACGCTCTCTAAATAATTCCGCACCGGAGCCCACTACTCACCTTACGGAAACGTCCTTTGTTGAACGCCTTCCATACAAAATCCCCGGTCGCCGTCATTTGGTGGGTCTTTGACCGCAGTAAAAGGGCCACTGTACTTCGCTGCTCGTTTGCACGTTAAATGTGGTTGGAGAGTTCCCTGTACTAGATCAAAAACTGGTCGGGATGTAATGCGAAATTTTTCCGCAACGGTCAAACAAATGTCTCTGATTCGAGGAAAACTCTCCCCTCCTAACGATTTTAGCAGACATTTCGTCTAAGTCCTACCTAATCACCGCCGTCAGGATCCAGAAATACTGCCATCGAAGCCGGACGCTAAAAATCTCGGTTTTCAATAAAAAGCCAGATACAAGCTATTTTGAAGAAGACGCATTCTGAGTCTTGTTCTGGTAACTTCCAGTGAGCATTTCGCTCGTTATCAGAAAAATACTCTAAAGAATAAATAACTAATTCTGCTGTCCAGATTGAGCATTTTCGAACATATGAATATATCTAGACATTTTTAAGTAAAGCGTCACTAACGCCTACCCCATATAATTTTTGATAAAAATAAAATCAAAATATATCGAAATCTCATACAATGAGTAAATTAAATTTCTATGCGAGCAAATTAGGTATTACATTATTTAATCCTTCAGCTGAATCTTTCAACCCTCTAAATATTCATTTTTTATGTCTTTTCCCGTATTCATATATTTTCTAATTCTCCCCTATACCCTTTAGCCGTGTCTTCGAGGATCGTGGAGAAATCCGTCGACAACGGTAGAAGCCAGGACCAATGTAACAACAGTATCAACGTATCGAAATGATAAACTTCCGAATCCACCTCTCCGACGAGTCTACCTCACTGACGGTCGAATCGCCGACCGATCAACCTCGCCAATGAATTAATCTTACCGAGCAGACATTCTCAACGAAGCAGCACTGTCACTAACGAATCGCCATCGATAGACAACCCATTCACCTTAGATCATCAACATCCGTAGATAGTCTCTATCATGCAAACGCGTCATAACGTCCAACTTTATGATCGCGAAACGTTCTTTATTAACCATTTGAGTAATCAATGAAAAATGTACGTAAAACCTTCGTTTTTGATTAATGTCGACTTGATGAATAATTCAAGTAATTAGTACTCGTGGAACAAAATTATTTTTTAATAAAACTGGTTTTTTTCTATCTGCAAGTCGAGCAATTTCTAATAAAAATTGGATTTCTCCTATAAATAATGAAATCTCCTATAATCTCCTATAATCTCCTATAAATAATAGCCAAAAGGTCGGTATACCGCTGCAGGGGAAAATACACTACCTTGGAGTAATACTCGATTCCAAACTTACTTGGAACCTACAAATGGATAGAATAATAGACAGAACGGAGCAGATTATAACTGTCGCAGTTGTATGGGAAAGCATATGGATGAGCTGAACGTTAGCAAAACTTTATGTGCTTACTGTATCGAAAATTTATTTTATGAGTATCAACGTAATTTTGTTAAAATATTTGTTTGTTTATAGTACTTATTTTCATTAAGAAAAAACAAAAATACATATTATAAAATATTTCATTTACTTTATTATAGTGTATTTGATACGATCTAATTATAACAAATAGAAGAACAAATACAGATAATTAACAGAACTAAATTTTTATTTTATGAAATTGTACTACAAAAATGACATCATTAAAAATAATGGTGTTTCGTTAACGAAGTAAATTTTTCCAATATAATTCTTTCATTACATTAACAATAAAATTTTAAATTGTAATTATCGGAATATTTACTACATTTCGTAAATACAATAATAGATTGAAAATTTCAATGGATGACACATAAAGGACAACAGTAATCATTTTTGTATGTATAAATATATCAGATAACTATAAAAGTCAGTAAGTTTGTCAGTTATTCATTCACCCCACTAAACCAAACTCCCTCATCAGTTGACCATGCTGTGGGCAAGGTTTTTGCAGGTTCCCTTGCCTGTAAAGCGAATGCTATAGCATAAATCTTATCTGCAAGCTATGAGCTTACCATAATTTCTAAAAGCGTTCCACTCATTACCAGTTCCAGGCTGAAGAGGATGATAAATTCTAAAGCCTCCTTCAAATAAACTATCCAATCTCTCTAACTATATACAATCCCATCAGGGAGTGGAGTTTTAATTGGGTAGAAATCCCACACTGTTGGATGAACGGGCATCCGTTGCCTTCTGAAGGTTTCTCCACTTCCTACGTCAATAAAAAAAAACACTTCAATATTCTTGACTTTATCATATATTTGTAAGATATTTCGCGAATCATGAAGAGGGAGGTTAATTTACTTCTAATTACTACAATTAGTTCATGCACAAATCAAACATTGTGCTGAATTTTAATAATACGAGTTTACCATTAATTTGAACTAACAATAATTATAAAATAACAAATTTAAACTATAAAAATATATGATTTAATTGAATTGAGAATAATAAAGTGTGAATTTCTTGTCAGCAGAGCCCGGGAGACTAAGTTAGTCTCTTGCAGTCTGAACTGGAGCACAGGTTACAATCGCGAGCTAAAATTACACTTTGGATTTGGTAATGCAATAGGAGCAAAGAAAAACAGGTGCAATTGGAAACTTTCCATTGACAAACGTCCAAACTTCTTATGGAGCGAAAACCAAGTTAATACGAAGAAGGCTTGCACCAGAGTGGTTTATGCGGATTCTTTAGTGACCATATTCGTCGAAAAACATGGAATGTCGGTACCAGGCATAATTTGACTTATTAGCTAAATACAAGCGGGCGGTTTATGGCCCATTCAAATGCGTTTGCGGATACACTCAATTTTGCTTGTTTTCTCACGCTAGAAAAAAGCTTTTGTCACTTTCGAAGGGCATCAGTAAACCGTTTTGTACGAATAGTTTTATTACTAGCAAAATGTACATTTGAAAATAGATAACGAAATATATTTAATTACGTGTTATTTATTTAAACCCTAATTGCTTAAAACTTGTTCAACTAGCTTAATTATTTTATCCACACTTATTATTCAATTGAATAATTGGAATACTTCAATGATTGTCAATTCTGTGATAACTGTATTTAAAAGCATTGACAATCGCTGGAATATTCCAATTATTCAATTGTAATTGAATAATTGGCACCTTATTTCTTAGTAACACTATTCAAGGAGCGCTCACAAGGTTCTTACAAAAAATATTTTAGTAGTCTCAAGGTGCCAATTAGAAAAGGACGTAGATTAATAACAAACGATATTGGGAGTGGGGATGGAACTTTAAAACTACAAGAACATTTTGCATCCTTGGTATGCTTGATATGCATTCTTAATAATTTGCCGTGCTCATCTGACTTGTCATGAAAAATGTTCTAGTGGATTCAAGGTGCCAATTATAAAGAACGCGAATTATTAATAACCCATAGGGGAAGTAAAGAAGGTTTTGTAGTCTTGAACTCATTTCTAAGTACACCGAAAATTAATAATAAGGAAGCTGAAGCAGGACATCGTTTACAAAGTCATTTCACTTCCAATATAAGTTTGCACCTTGGCACCTTGCACCTTGGTAATTGGCACCTTGAAATCACTACAACATATTTCAGTAAAGCAGTCTTGCTTTCAGTAAAGCAGTCGTGAGCACTCTTAATAGTTAAGCATTCATATATTGAATACTGCTCTGGTAGTTTGAAAGGACGTTTACAAATTTCGAGAATTTATTGTAGGAGGTTTTCGGATTTATCATCCTCTTCAGCCTTAGATTGCTGTTTAGGTGGATGTGTAAGCCTAAACAACAATCGTCCATTTAATGAAATTAATAATTTCTTTATACAGTAGAGTCTTTCTTATCCGACCTTCGCTTGTCCAACATTCCATCTTACCAGCAAAAAAAGCAACCAGAATTATAATCAATTAAATTGATTCAAAAGCTCTGAGGAGTTTCCAATTAAAACCTGTATCGAAATCACATCGTTTTTGGTATAAGAATTAAAAAAAAAAATCAACCTTAAATGCATGTTGGAGGAAGATATGGCCACCGTCAATAGAGAGCTCGCTTGAAACCCCAGAAAATGGAAATCAATCATGTAAAATAATCAGGTAAAGAGTAAATGTAGTTAGTACTCCAGTCACTAAAATATTTAATTACCCTAAAACAACTGTGGTGCCCACTTTTTCATAAAAGGATTATACATCAGTAGCAGTTTCAAATTATGGAGAAAATTATTACAATTATATTTATCCTCCAAGACCTTCCATTTTACATCACCCCATGCACACACCAATGCAAGGCCGACCAATATCACGATATCTTCGCGGACCACGAGCCGGCCGTTTAATGACTCCCAGAACGCATATGGCACCGCATATGGGTGCACTACCTGCTGCCGCTTACCGTATGCCTCATCCATTGTATTATCATATTAATACTCATAGCGAACAAATGGGTGGTAGTGTAATGACTTCGAGACGTATGTATGGATCACCGACTGCTCCTCCGTGTCCACCTCCACCTTATATTCATCCTACATTTGGATTACAGGCAACCCTTTCATGTGGTGCAATGTTCAATACATCTCCGCCTCCTATGCATATGGTACTAACAGGATTGCACCACCTCTACCTGACAATGCACTGCCAAGTGAGGAGAGGCTACCACCACCGCCAACCGAATAATGTCTTACGTTTTGTTTAGATTTGTTATGATAAATTAGAAAATATTGGAACTTTTTTTTCCAAATTTTTATTATATTTTATTACTTAATAAGTAAATAATACAACTGTCATAATGCAAATAGAGAATTTATATTTAGTGTACAGCAGAATAGATATAATATGGCGAGCGGTGGGGGTAGCTCATTTTGAGGTGGAAATAGGTCTTCTTGTACAGCCTATTTATATCCACTGCTGGATGTAGGCCTCCCCTTTTCTTCTCCATTCTTTCCGATCAATTGCCACTTGTTGCCACGT
>WYDF02039050.1:0-12517 GCA_009867245.2 Adranes taylori | reverse complement strand
ATATATCTGCCTCACAGCAAATGCAAGAACAAGATAATATAAACAAAAACAAGATCAGCTTAGCCACTTATAACATAGAAAATATTATTTTCTACATAACGTAATTTTTAGAAATAAATTAGAATATTTATAATGATGTCCTCAAATTTCTTGAGATTAAACTAGACTAAAAGATAAATATAAAAATTTAACTAGAACTTTCGGTCATTTCCTGATCTTTACTAGTTGTGCTGGAACATGCCATAGGTGAGCCGATGTTATGATGAGGGCGACCTGGTGATGGACTATCAATCATTCTATTAAAATAAATAAATGTATAGTACTCCAACTCTAATAGTGTAACTTCCTAAAAAAGATGTACAACTTAACATATAAAACTTACTAAAAGGAAAAAAAAAACATGAAACGTTTTCATAATTTAAAAAATAATTGATACCGTTTGTATTGAACTAACCTAAATTGGAATCCTCCAGGCGAATCAGCACTACTAATACTCTCTGGAGTACCAATACCGGAACTTAATGAACCTGGCAACGGACTTGGCGTTGTTACATTCACTGAGCTCGTTATTGTGCTAGCTGCTAATATGGATGCTGATGATGAAACACACGATGCATTCGTAGGTGTCGCGGGTGTCGTTGTCAGAAGACCTGCCATTCCTATGCATAAAAAATATAATAGATAAATAATAAATGAAGAACATAAGTAGTATTGACTATAAGCAGTAAGACAAGTTTTAATTAGATAGGTGCTAATTTCGAAAATTGCAAATGATAAGAAATTATAAGAATTAGTCTTCAAAAATTGAGATAAGGTGGACAGACACGTGTTTCTGGCATAGGATATAGCCGTTGTGAACACCTCTTTCCAACTATAGGAGCAAGATATCATTGTATCGAGTTACGAATCCAATACTTAATCAGTACGCTATATACCTCTTGAAAACCAATTCTTATAATTTCTATTTTGAACGTAAAGTATATGCAAATTTGCATATATTAAGATGTTATATATTTCTTTATTCACTGTATACTGCATTTGACATAATGCAACGTATTAGCCATGTGTAATGTGTTTGGACGAAATAGGACCTTACATATTGAGATGAACATATTGAGGGACCTTACATATTAAAGTGTCTTGTAACTATTTAATGTAACAAGGGATTTTAGCAATCAAAGTTCGCCTCGTATAAACTTCTATATTCTATTGGACTCTAATACTGGAGATGAACTACAAGTGTTAAGAAGGGGGTGTGCTTTGATTGTTCGAGTTTTCTTTCAATTAAGATCATTGTAGAAACAACTTTGGCCATCTGTAGGGTGGTCCGACGTTTCTCAAAAAAGAACCCAATTGAAGTATATACGAGGCGAACTTTGATTGTTAAAATCCCTTGTTTCATTGGTTAAAGTCTCTTGTTTCAACACATTACACACAGCATTATATCAATACATTGCATTATGTCAATGCAGTATACAGCGAATAAAGAAATATATAACATCGTAATATATGCAAATTTGCATATACTTTACGTTCAAAATAGAAATGATAAGAATTGGTTTTCAAGAGGTATATAGCATACTGATTAAGTATTGGATTCATAACCCGATACAATGATGTCTTACGCTTACATTTGAAGGTTGAAGGTGTTGTTAACGGTTATACCTATGCCAGCAACACGTATCCACCTTACCTCAATTTTTGAAGACTAATTCTCATAATTACTTATTATTTGCAATTTTCGAAATTAGCGCCAATTTAATTAAAGCTTGCCTTATTGCTTCCAGTAAATACTACTTACATTCTTCATGTAAAATATCGTGTTAATACGTACTCTAAGGGCGGGCCGACGCTTCTCAGAAAACTCACCCAATAGAAGTTTATTCGAGGCGAACTTTGATTGTTACAAGTCCCTTGTTTCATTGGTTAGTTACAAAACACATTTCGTCCAAACACATTACACACTGCTAATACGTTGCATTACGTTGTAACAATTTCCGTATTTCAGAATATACGTAAATTACGGTTTTGATATTTTGCTTGATTAAATAGGTTAAACATGTTTCAAATTTTTGAGTGCTTTAATTTCGTTAAATTATCAGTAGTTAAAATAGTTCAATTATTAGCAGCAGAAGTTGAAATCAGTAAAAACATAGCAAGAATGCTACCACATATAGTACAAGAAATAATCTACTGCACGAGAGTCGCAGCTCAAAGACAAACTCGCAGTTTTTAACAACAGCAGTAAAACAAATTAAGGAAGACTATAAAATATTCTGCAACGAATGGTACAAAATTATTCATGACACACCTAGGACTTTTTATCTCAAATCTCAAGAGCGTCTAACCACCCTAACAGAAGGGAAACGATATGAACGGAAAGGATAAAGATAGTATCCCTACTCAAGATTTGGAGACATCCCTACTCAAGACCCTACTTGAGTATCCCTACTCAAGACATCACAGATTTGGAGATCTCTGATATAATGCAATAACAATAAAAAGAATCAGTGAAGGATACTATAAACAAAATAATAGATTCAAAACTTACATCTTTACAAAATATATTCGACAAGTAACACATATAACGTAGAACCAAAACCATAATGCCCAACCAAGGTGGACACATGTTTTGGGGTGGAATGACCCCAGTAAAAAGTCTCAGATATTCCTAAATGGAGTGTTTTTTAGAACACATTTAATATGACTGATTTACCAAAGATGAAACAAAAAATCTTACCTCCACTAAAGCTACTAGTTGACATAGTCCTTTTCGCTCTTGGACTACTCATCATCAAACGATCATTAAAACTAATCGCCATTGTTTGATCACATCCGATATCTGTTATGATCATCTCGTCCAACTTTCTTTTTGCACTGCCACAAGAAATCGTTCCACCACCACTAATAGTGATTGTTCCACTCCCACTACTGTTAGCACTGCTCAAAGCACTTGGCCTAAGGACTGGACTTGCAGAACGTCGAACAAATGTTGAAGTACGCGTGGAACTTGATGTAGGCGTCCATAAGCCCATGTTGCTAAGACCTGAGCAACTACTCCGAGTTGGACTTTGAAATCCCAAAGGTGAGCTAATAAAAAAAGGCGATATGTCATGTTTGAAGTAGTTAAAATTGATAAACAAAGCAAGAGAATATAGTAAAATTGGGTCCAATGTAAAGCAGTATTGTTATGTATTTTACTAAATCAGAAGAAAAATACATAGCTTATAAGTTTATTCTGAAAACAGATGTAACCGCGGTTTTCTTTTAACTCTAAAATGGCTACAACATATTTCGATTGCTAAATCATTCTCAGACTATTAAGTAACGTCAATATAATTTTCAAAAAATATATAAATTTCTAAACCAAAAATGTATTAATGCTCACCTATGTCTTGTTGGTGATGGTGAATTACAATGGAAACTATATGGAGGTAGAGTTACACTTAATGGCGACATCTTATTATTAGAAGCGTTATTGTTGTTATTATTATTACTGCTAGTGGTAACACTTGATCCGAAACTATTACTGCCAGAACTACTAATTATATTTGATCTTGGTGACTGCTGCAGTTGATTGCTGGTATTGTTTTCTTGACCTAATAATATTTAAATATTAATTTTACATATATTCCAATATTCATCAATAACTATTAAAGAAATAATTAAACAATAACTTGTTTTCTGTGAGGTTAGGTGACAAAATTCTGTGTAGTAAGTTATATACATATCAATTGGAAGTTATTTTATTTCATGATTTACCACTATAGTTTCAATTGTTAAAATATAGTTTCAACCCTTTCGGGCCATCTTCAGACTGACAGACTATTAATACATGGGGAGCTGTGTCGGTACGTTTTAAGTGGTTATTCTATTAATGAGGTGTGGTTAGCGATTAATCGGGAGATTAACAATTAACTGGGAAGAAGATACAGCCAATCAAAATTGAGACAAAACTACTCAATTTTGATTGACCGTAACGACAACTATAACAACTATTATAACAACAAAGTTGTCGTTATCGTTGTCTATGTCATCATAATAGCTGTTATAGTTGTCTTACAGTCAATTAAAATGGAGTAGTCTTGTCGTTGTTCCCGCTTGTTGTTATCTGGTCATTGTTGTCGTCATCGTTGTCATTATAGTCGTTGCCTCGTCTTTATCGTTGTCGTGTCGTTACTCCCGTCCACCTGGTAATTGAATCCCTTCTGGTTAATCGCTAACATTTCTAAATCCAATTCCTCGTAGTCCCAAAAATGATCTTAACCACGCTATAATAGAATAACCACTTAAAACGAACCCACAAAGCTCCCCATGTATTAATAGCTGTAAGTCTGAAGATGGCACAAAAGTGTTGAAACTATATAGTAACAATTTAACAATTAAAACTCTACGTGGTAAATCACGAAGTAAAATAACTTCCAATTATCTCATTTCTAATTTATATTAATCGATTAACTACCGCTGTTTGTTAATTTAATATTATAAATTTTTAATATATACCTTATCATGTTGCATTAAGTTGCAGCATATTTTGGAATTGAAAAGATTCTTTTTTTTAATATAATTAGCTAGCATGGTAACTTTTTAAAATATTATTGGCTTTTATGGCTATATCCAGAGAAGTCCATAGTTATATCTAGATGGACTATTGTTGACTTTAGTCAGCAAGTCTCTTCACTACAAGAAAGGAAATAAACTGGAATGAAACAGTAGTTATCAGTCTGTACCCCGGAGTAGTTATCGAAATGAAACAGTAGTAGCCTGTAGCTTACAATTTTAAACATTTTAAAACAATATTCATAAAAAGTCATACCTTTCACATTTCTCTATGAAACTTGGATCTATATGAAAAGTGCACTATTAATACAAAATTAATCAATGTACTTGCTTGAATGTGTCATTAATAAATACGTTATGTATCAACGATATTTTATTGTATGTCAATTGACATGCATATACATAAGCTGCGAAAGTTACAAAATAAATCAGTAAAATAAGCAAGCAAAAAAATTTTCAGGGTAAAATTATTCCAAAAATAAATCGTCCTATGTCTTTACACTCTGTGCAGCTTGATAGTTACAAAACTTTTCAAAACAAAAATTAAAATAAAGTTGTAATAATGCTTTAAAGACAAAAGAAAACAGAACACTCCAATAATCCAATACTTCATTTTACAAAAAGAGCTTCAAATGAAAACTAAAGTATTCACAAAACACTCCGAGCAAAGTTTAAAGCAAAGCAAAAGAGCTTTAGGTAGCCTATAGAATAAAGTTTTTTTTATTTATTTTATAACCAGAAAACCCCCTAGGGATACAACAGGTTAGTTTTTTAAATCTAGCGGTGAGATTAAATTTAACTAATAATATAACTATTGTAAGTACAATAATGTAACTAATATAACTAAACTAATAAACGAATTAGTTTAAGTCACAGGATTGAATTTTAAGAAAAATACCAAATTGAAAGACAAGTATTTTAGATTGAACACACTTAATAGTTTAATATATTTTGGAAACGTTTTTCTAGGTGTATTCCTCCATTTTCTTTTTAACTGTTTTGGTGTTGGGGGAGAGCTTTATTTCTTCCGGGATCCTATTATAGTTTAAGCATGCGATGTGGATTAATCTATTTTTTCCGGCATTTCTTGCGTTCGGTAGTATGTGGAATTGATTTTGTTGTCTTGTATTATGGTCATGAATTTGTTTATTTGTTGTTAATGTAATATCTGTTATCATAATGTTGTGCGAGATCTTATATATTAGACTTACGGTTAAGGCGATTTCTTTAAGATTTAGTATATTTAAGTCATTATATAAGTCAATGGTGGGTGTTAGAAAATGTTTATTATAGAGATACTTTATAAGTCGATTTTGGTCGTTTGAAGTTTATCGAGGTCATTTTAATTACCTCGTCCCCAGAAGCATGGCATGTAGTTAAGATGTGATTTAACATAGGAGTTGTAGTTATATCCTGTATGTATATAAGGAATTACATTGGTCCAAGTGTGAATCCTTGTGGCACTCCACTCATTATTTCGTCTGCTTTGCTATATTGATTATATATTTTGGTAAAGTGTTCTCGCTTTGCTAAGAAACTTTCAAGCAATTTGTAGGCTCTCCCAGAAATACCTATTGAGGACAATTTGTTTAGTAGTATGCGATGATTTACGACATCAAATGCTTTGCGGAAATCGAGAAAAAGTATACAGATAATTTGCTTTTGATTTTCGTATATGAATTCCATTAAGTTTATAATCGCTGCGATTGTTCCTCTTTTTTTCTAAAAAGCCATTTTGTAATTCAAAGTGAAAATTTTGGTTTTTTAAATATTACTTGTTCAAATATCTTTGAGAAGGTACTTAGCACTGATATTGGTCTATAGTTTGAGACATTTAATCTTGATCCGGATTTATAGTTTAGGGTGATGCAAGCTATCTTAAGATTAGCCCTTGGTTCAGATGCTCTTTTATTCTAGGTGAAATACATGGTGCAAATTCATTCGCATATCTTTTTATCGTTTCTGCCTTTATCTTGTCATATCCCGGGGTTGCATTAGATTTTTGCGATTTTATTATATCTTCTATTTTATTTGTATATGTTTTTGGAAAAAAAGCTGATTGCAAGGGGTCACTTGTATTGACTACGTTTTTCACGTTTGTAGGATGCCTGAGATTTCTTATACTTTCAGTGACACACACGAAGTATTCATTGAATTTGTTTGCGACCTTCTCTGATTCTGTTATAGGTTCATTATTATCATCTAGTATTTTGGTTATTCCGACAGTCTGCGCTTTAGCATTACAAACTCTATTTAGTATTTTCCAGGTAGATTTATTTGAGTTTTTATTTTTGTGAAGCTGTGCGTTGAGATGTGAATTTTTGTTTCGTTTTATTAATTTTATTATTTCTGTTTGAAGAGTTTTAAATTTGTTCCTAATATACTCGCCTTACGGGTATTTTATTTTCAATTTGTAAAATTTGTGCCGTGCCTGGATTTTGTTTATTCCGAAAAAATCCATAATTTACATTTGGGAAGTAATCTTTTGTAGTTACTGTTGTTGACTTGTCTAAGATTTGTTATTAATTTTTTTACTCAGGTCTTTAAAGCTATTGATGAGTTCTGCCTGAACTTCTTTGTGCAGTGGTTCTCTGACTACATCATGGTTTGTTTTACTTATGTTATAGTATTGCGTTTGATCTGTATATTTCACTTTAGATATATTTATTACTAATTTTATCATTTTGGGGTCTGAGATGTGTACATCCATCAATTCAATTTCACATGGAGTTTTTTGTAATTTATCACATATTATGTGGTCAATTAGTGTACCGGTTTGATTGTTTACTCGGGTATTACCAGTTTCCATATTAAATATTTGACATCCATTTCCTTCAATGAGCTCTAAGTATTTTGTTGTTGTCGACGAGTTGTCAGTACATTTATATTCATGTCGCCAAGTAGTAGGACTTTTTGTTTTCCTGTAGTTCTTTTTCCAGGGGCTCCATGAATTGCTGCACGTTCGTTGAAGTTGTCTGTAGACTGATCCTACTGTTCTTATATTGCTTTTTTTAAATTTTATTAGAGCATAATTATTGTTGCTTAAGATTAATTTATGATTTGCAACATTTTCTAGTATAATGTCGAATTGTATATGATTTTTTATGTAAATGGCTACTCCTCCTCCTCTTGAGGAATCACGACATGCATGTATTCCTGTGTACCTATTCACTTTATTATTATCTATTTCATTCGAGTACAACCAGGTTTCAGTGAATAGTATAATATCTGGTTTGTAAGAACAGATACTAGTCTCTATGTCAATTAATTTATTTCTTAAACTTATAACATTGAGGTAGATTATTTTTATTTAATTTTTTTGATTTCGGTGTATAAATTATAGTGTTTGGTGTACTTACATTCTAATCATTTGATGGTTTATTTACGAAATTTGGCTTCAGTTTTCAGAATATCTATTTGCTTTGAAGATTTTATCCAATAATGCTTGCTTCTTCGTCTTTACGATAGTGTATTCGCGAGTGTGAGCACCAGGCAAACTTATATCCTTTTTTTTTTCATCTCTCTGGCTTTGTTTAAACAACATTTGATTATATTGCGTGAGATGCTCATTAATGTAAATGCGACTCATTAATTATTAATGTAAATGCGAATTCCAGGTATGTCACATTCATCTAAATGTAAAATCGTACGCTGTTCCTTGATTGACATTATTGCATCTCGTGCATCTTTTGTTTTTAGTTTAAGAAGAATGGGAGTTGATTTATTAGTAGTGTTATTTTTATTTTTTATGGCAAACACTTCTTATATAAGCTCGTGTTTGACATCTACTTTTAGATTGTTTATAATTTTATTTGTGGTGGTAACTATTTCAGTATCTGTATTTAGCAACTCTGTTGGGACTCCACTAATAATTAAATTTTTTTTTGGTTCTTGTTCAAGCATATTAACCCTTTGGGTTAAATATGCCACTTCAGTGTTCAGTTGCAGTTTATCTTTTCAGATTCTTCTAACTTCTTGTTTATTTGCTCCATTATCATCCTTTGTTCTTCATACTTTTGATCAAAGAACTCCATTGAAGCTTTTATTTCTAAACTTAGTCACTCCTGCTCGTTAACTTTGCTCGTCAAATGGTAGACAGCATTTTGTGTTTCTGTATTTGCTTTTTGTAGTTCAAGAAGCTTTCGATATATTACTCCATTTGTAATGTCGTTTTCTAGGACTCCCGATTTAATTTGTTAACTATTTTGTGGCGTTTTGTCTCCGTAATGTTGCCTACTTAATTGTTTTGGTGTTTCGGTGGTATACAAAGCAGAGTTTTTTTTTAATGAATCTTTAGAACATTGCTTGTGAAGTTTTTTTGATGGTTTAAACATTTTTCACAATACCATGGATTTGGATTCTTAGCTAGTGTTTTATATCTTGTTTTGGAGACCGATAAACTCGATGTTTCCACACAAAAGACTGTTCACAATACATTGTATCGTTATTATTTTCTACGAACTTATTGCACATATCACACACGTCTATCTCGCCCGCCGCCATTTTTCACACATTTTAAAGTTATATCTTTTATAGTTTCTGAGACATTTCCAAAAGTTTTTTAAATTTTATACGTCGCGTTCCGAGATATGGACTAATTCCATTAGATGCAAAATACAAAGGCCTATATGTTTACAAAATTTCGGACTATTAGCGTTGAATTTTTGACTAAATTAAAAATGGCGGATTTCCAGATTCGATTTAGAAATGTAAAACGTCTGACTGCAAAAATCGCATGCACTCGTCTACTAAATTTCATTCCAATCGGTCCAGTAATTTAGGAAAAAAGATGAAACACACATCCGTACAGACATTGAAAAATATGCTCTTCTTTTAAATTTTTCTGGAAGAAAAATATTTAAAAAAAATTAACCCTTTTTTCGGTAAATTGTTCCTTATTAACCCTTCTTTGAATGATATATGACCGGATTTCTGTGATATATGTACTATGTACATATATGGTATATGAAAGATAAAAGCGTTTCACCGTTATACGTGTCAACGTAACATCCTATCAAAGGTATTAAAATGGGAAAAACGTATTTGTATGAAAAGCAGAAGTGAAAAATAAGCCGCCTAGAGTAAATTTTTAAGAAATTCTAAATATGCGCCATTTTGAATCAGTGAGCTGAAACTATATGGCGATCTGGTAACAAAAATCATTTTCTTGTGTGTAAAATATCAATAAAATCGTTTTAGTAAAATTTCGTTACTCAATTTGTTCATAAGTACAGATACTTTCCAAAATACACTTTTTCTGTATATATTTTGGTATATAAAAATACTTAAAAAAATATAATACCTATAATACGAAGATCTTCCCATGATTGCGATATTTGCATAGTATGATGTACTTCACGTTCATGTGCCAATTCACGTGAATTGCTTACATCGGCGCATTCCTCCTGACGTAATTGATTTATACGAGGTGTTAAACGTAAACCCGTACAACCACTGACCTAGGTGAAAATTAAAGTAGAATTCTAAATTACACTTTGATTCGATTTCAAGATGAAAGTTAACAAAAGTAGAAGTACTGCTGTACAAAATTATCCACTGCTGAAAGCTTAGTGCCTAAGCATTGAGGTATAGAAAGTTTCTATGAGGTATAAGAAATTTTGTTATAGAGGTGTAAGTTTCTAACATTATTTCTATGGAGCTTCGATTAATAAGACAATAAATTTTACCAGATGAATTCCAAAAATATAATTTTTTTGAACTGAATTTAATTTTCTTCTTCAAATGACGCAATTATTTTCTTTATAAAAGTCCACAAATGAAAATAATACACTATAAAAATAAATGTAACTTGAGTACTATAAAATATAATTAATGTAGAAAATATTAAGAAAGGAGCGACAAAAATATCTGTATCAAATTTACAATTAATGCAAACAATAATATTTAATAAACTCACTGGTGATCCTGAAATTGGACTAAAACTTGCACTAAATCTACGTGGTCTTGATGGATGTGATGATCCAAATAGACTAAATATTTGCGGCTCCCTAAAACGCGTTTAATACATTTATAAATTTTAAGTATAAAACTATAAGGTACAACCTAGATCCAACATTCAATGGAGGTGTCGTACTCATACCAGTAACACCATCCCCAGCACCCAGACCAGAACTGCTTACAACGCTAGTTCCAATCTTCACACCACTATCATCGCTACTTGTAGTTCGATTAGAAACCGAACAGTCACCCACGTTCTCATTGATCATTGGCGCGCTGGAGCAGCGCTTCAACGTTATACCAGTTCCACTGGTTGCTGAAGAAACCGTCTGTGAAACAGTGTTACTTCCGATGCCAGTTTGGGTTGAACCGCCGGTTAGATTCTGCGAATTGAGGGGCGCGTCAACTTCCATAGCGGTTTGTAAGTGAGATTTATTCACTAGCGAACCGATTAACTTGTCCAGGGCTTCACCAGACATTTCAGTAATAGGTTTTGTTAAAAGTTTAGTGGTAAAATATACAAAAATTGCATTCCAACACTATAAAATATCCATAGCCATACCATATAGTAAGTACACTGTAATTTTGACAGGAATCCGTAATTAATGACACAAAAACACATTTGAACTAAAATTAGTTCAACTGATTCAGTCTAGTCACACTCCAGTGAAGTATTTTTCTTCACTTCACTTTCATAGGATTAGGCATCTTAACTCCTCTCACAGTGAAATATTAATATTATCATTACTTATGGAGTAAACGCAATTTATATCACCCGTTTGCACGAGTTATAGTTAACATTTAACTACCACTTAGCTCGCTAACTGAAGGTTATTTCTTTGCACCGTCATTTATCTATCAGTTAAAAATACTAACCGATGGTTAAATTTAAACGACAAAATTCTAGCGATTATTCTCTTGTTACCCTAAAAAACATTTCTATTTTAATAAGAGCATTTGAAACAGTTGGTGCTTTTAAGTATGCTTTTCCAAGTAGGGTTGACATATCATACAATGTTATAAAACGACCTGGGTGAATATGCTGTTTTTGAGAGATCCGTATATTGACACATCCAGAGGTTGCATACTGGTATGCGCTGGAAAATCAAGCAGAGTAATATGATTTTCCCTGCACAGTTTAATGGCTTCCAAAGAAATGTGACTGGTGTGATTATCCATTAATAGTAAGACGTGATGTTTTTCGTTTGGACGAGCGTATTGCATGAAATGTTCTAAATATTTTAAAAAATTTTCAGACGTCATCCATCCAGAAGGATGAGCTACTGCCATGGTTTCGTCGGGCGCTCCATTTTTAAGAGCTGGTTGCATCTTTGCTTTTGGAACTATGAGGAACGGTGGTATCAAGTTTCCAATAGCATTCATGCCACAAACAGCAGTAACGTTAACTCCTCTTTAGGCTGAAGAAATCTTGGCCACTCGACGATTGCCTCTTGGAGTTACTGAGGAAACCCCGGTTTCATCTATATTATAAATTTGATTGCGGAATATGAATATGAAGTTCTTTGTAGACTTTAAAGAATGCTTCTACATTAATTTTGTTAAAAGCCATTAATCTAGCAGCGGAAGTTGCTTCTGGTTTCCGGAGTGATATACATATTATATTTCTTCATAAACGCTTCTGTAAAATCTGTACGCAAGTGCCATTTTTATTTTTAAAAATCATAAAGTGAAATATATTATTGACAACGAATGTTTTCCGTATTTAAGTTATTCGTAAAAGATAGCAGTTTTGAAAAAAAAATTACAACAGTTAAGCAATCCTTACCAAAAATCATAAAAACCTTATTTTCGGAAGCATTAATATTTTTAGCACTAACACCCAATCTGTATCAACGCTTGTATCATACTAAACTCTGGTCGTAAATATACTTGCAATCAAAGTCGGGAACAATCGGACCACGTTTTCGGTTTTGACTGAAGCCGGTGTTGCCAAACACTTACGGGAATTCGTCATCTTACCCTCCTTTCCCCTATATAT
>WYDF02039039.1:0-12517 GCA_009867245.2 Adranes taylori | reverse complement strand
GAGCATATGTATGTCTAAGAAGCCTCAATTGTACCAATACGAACAACTGAATATACTGAACTGATTTTGAGCAATAAAAATTGTTTCAAAAAACTTTTTTATAACACCCTGTATATTTTTACACATTTCAATAGCCTTTGTAATTCTGTTTAAATTGATACCACACATAATGGGTCTAACTCTTATCGTTTCAAAGATATGACTCTTAATAATTTAAAATTTCGCAACTTGTTGCGATGGCCTAAGTAATAACACATTTATGCAAAGTTACAGGAAAAAATATTTTTCGTTGTATGAGACCTATAAGTGTAAAACATATAACTTGGTGCTTTTGCAATTGAATACGTGTTATTAGTGGCGGGTGCACATTATAATTTTGGGAGCGGTTCAAAATGATCATTTTATTCAGAAATTCGATTTTAACACTCATATTTTGATCGCATATAGTATCTTGTATTATGCATCGAAGGAAATTAGTACCATGTCTGAAACTTGTGTAGAACGCGACTTTCCCACGTTTAAAATTTTACCAACTTTTCGATATATCTCAGAAACTATAAAAGATAGAATACTTGAATAAACTTTATTATATAGGCTACCGAAAGCTCGTTCAATTTCTTTGATTTTTTTTTGTAATATTACATTAACGTATTTACAGTGTGTTTTTTGGTTTGTAAAATTTGCTATCTATTTTCTCGAAAACGGCTATTGTTCTACATTAAATATCTCAGTTCCTTTGAAAGTTTGCGCCAAGAGGACGCGGGAAAAAGTGACTCAAAAACGATGGTGGGCAATATGTAGTCAAAAACGGCAGTGGGGAATATGTGGTCAAAAATGGCAGTGGGGAATATCTCGTCAAAAATGGCAGTGGGGAATATCTCGTCAAAAAAGGAAGCAGGCGGCGCTAAAGCGGGACAGCGAAGTTGTCCGCGCCGTAGGTAAATATGGGAACCAGGGAATTAATGAATAAGAGAATTAATGCATAGATAAATTCGCAAGGTCAAGGTTTTCTTGCGTGCGAAGCGACGTTGCCACTTGGACAATGGCAAATCGGACAGCCGAGCTGTCCGCGTCGTAGGCAAATACGGGGAAAAACTGAGGCAAGGCCAACCGTAGGCCGCGGAAAACTGGACAGCGAAGCTGTGCGCGCCGTAGCCAAATATGGGAACCGGGGAATTCATGGGTAGGCCATTTATAGGTTAGACGAATTTGAGTAATTTACCCTAAGAAACTATTGTGCCAATTGAATTTAATAGACGAGTTATAAGGCGACAATCAAAATTAAAAGATTCAACTTTTGTTTTATGCAATATATAACAAAACGGACTTCCACTATATGAAAGATGATGGCGATTACGTCCACGAATTTTTCTTGTCAACATTTGTGTATATACTTGTTAAAAAATCAAACTTGCCATGCTCGTGCTTTTACCTTTAATAAATCCGTGTTCTGTATCAGATATCAAGCTTCTTCATGTGGGTAAGATCTGTATTATTTCGCCTCAGGGGTTATAGGGGTTATAGAAATTCAGAAATACGAAAATACCTACAACAGCAAGGAAACTAATACATGAAAACAATGTGAGTTACGCTTGTTTAAAGGAGATGTGATTGAAGCAGCAAAACAAATAATATTGACAAAAGATTTACTCATAAAGGTACTATACGATAAAATTCGATTAATGACTGAAAAATCAATATTAGTAGCAATTCAGGTCAAACAGATCCTAATAGAACTAAAGCGGCAGGGTACATCGTCATAAATATGTGATGACTTCTAGACCATCTATGCAAGTACATGTAGACGGTCAAGAGGGTAGTTTACATCAAATTTATGGAAAGAATCTGATGTTGAAAACATTAGTCCAGAGAAATTAAAAATACCTGAAAGATTGGTAAATAAAAATAAAAAGTTAACCAAATCTGATTCTGCACATAACAATATATCTTCAACTAAAGTAACGGAGATTGTGCCAGCAGTATCTGCAGGCACACGCCATTCTGCAAATAGTCAAAAACAGTAAAGGATCGATATCACGTAAACCTAATAACATACGAAAGAGAACAACGTACGCTCATGTTGCTTCGCAGAAAAGACTTCAAGTTAGTGAAGATAACAATGTGTCTGTTAGCACACTGCCTGTAAATACAGTAACGGGCAATAGTTCGCGATGCAAATGGAAATTTCTTACGCGGAAACGTCGAAACTTCTATAAAATGAGTTGAAAAGCTGGTTAGTTTACATATTGTCAGGCTTCACCCCTTCACAACCACAGAATCTCTAATCGAGCATATTAATATGAATAACGTAACAAATATATAAATTGAAAAGCAAGCATCCAAATATCCAGAAATTTACTCATCTTTCAAGTTGTCTACAAATGAAGATCAGATTGGGCTTGGAAAGATCCATCGCTTTGGCCAAATGGTCTATGCAGATATCCGTTTTTTCACTGGATTCAAAAGAGAAACCAGTTGCAGTAGTTGATGTCATGCATAACATACTAAATCAAACTAAGTATTCTAATTTAAATCACAGTAATGCAATTAAATACATGAGGCCAGAGTTCAGTCTATCACTACCAAAATTGATTCTCATTTGCAACCTATCTCCAGAGCTAATCTGTTCATTAGGAGCGTTCAGGGAGAGGATATGGTAACTCCATATGGCCAAGAAAGCAATTCAATAGTGAACTCGAACGGCACTCTGTGCATTATATTATTTCATATGAACATTCAGATTTTCGGAGCAAGATTAATTTGACGCTCTTCTTAAGAATTCAATTTTAAACCCAGACTTTATCTGCCTCTCTGAGCATTGGCTTGTCGAAGAAGAGTTACATTTGGTCGGGATAATTACATACTTTTGTCATGTTTGTGCAGAGTAGCTGCCTAATTGTTACGCTTTATAGATTTCCAAATTCGGATTTTAATGTGTTCTTAAATAGTTTAGAAAATCTCTTGATTATTATTGGGGATAACAACTCCATGATTGGCGGGGACTTCAATGTTAAATTCTGTTCCGCTGATACTCTTGCTACTTATGTTACTGACTTCCTCGATTCTTATGGCTTCAGCTTAACTATCTATGAGAATACAAGAAAGGGTAACTGTCGAGACAATATTTTTGTGAATTTTAGTAAACTTAATTTTACCAGTGCAGTAATTGACACTCAAATCTCGGACCACTATGCCCAAGTTACTAATATTCAGTCGCCTTTGTGCCAAAACCTACCTATAGGAGCAGAATATGTAGACTTGTGCTGGGAATTCGTAAAATGTGAAATGTTCTTTGTTTGTAAATACCTTGCAAGATGCTGTGTTCTTGTGCTTTCCTGAAAAACTCATCGATTTGCTAGTTTTGATGTAAACATAAATTGGTTTAACTCAGAATTACGTCACATGCGCGAGGCGCTTTCTTGTTAAATGAGGCATATAAAAGTCACGCCATATCGGAACTAAAACTAATCATACGGCCTATGAGGATATCGGGAATTTGAGATGTCCCATTGCTACACTGTGTAGCATTGTGAATAGTGGTGGTAGTAATTCTGATAAAATTGACTCTCATACTTTCAATAATCACTTTGCAAATGTAGCGAACCTTACTCATACTTCAATACCTTCTGGCAATTTAAATGCTGTCGATTTGGTGTCCTATGTTTCCTCTGCTCGTTTCTCAATCTAAATGACATAACCTCTATCTATACTTCCGGAGATTTCTAGTCATCGAAAGAATTATTTATAGGAGAATATGTGTGTTTTGGGTAAGTCGGACAATTTAGATAATTCTGTCTTACCTATGCAATCGCTTCCAGTGTGTTAAATACAGTGGTATTATCTCTGAGAAATTGGAAGTAAATCACGGAGTCCCCCAAGGGTCAATATTTGAACCTCTCCTTTTTATTCTTCACATAAATTATTGTCTACAGTATCTTCAAAGCAGCCAAGCTTTGAGTATACTTTACGCAGATGACACTACAATTCTCTGTCAAAATGTAAATGAAGAAGAACTTCTTCGGAAAGCTGGGGAGGTAGAGAATAAAATCTCTAACTGGTTCGTTGCGAAAAGGCTTAAAGCGAACCTTGATAAGAGCTATCAAACGACCTAAGAACGCGTATCTATTAAGAAATGTATCAAAAGTTCTATCGGCAAATGTGCTACGTAATATTTATTTTGTCTTATTGCAATCCCATTTATCCTACTGCATATTAGTGTGGGTTTACTTGGTATCCCGACATCGCATCTTTGAGTTCCAACGACGTGCGATTAGGATTATTGTGGGTCTTGATTACAGAGCTGATTGCAATAGGCCATTCAAGACTAAACATTTTGACCTTTCCCAGCTTATACATTGTGGAGTGTCTCTTATGTGCTAAGAAAAATGAAAGCAGTTTTGCGATGCAAGGTGACAGCCATAGCTATTGCCGATTATATTCGTGTTGACTATCTGAGATTATTTAAATCCCAAAACGGTCCAAATTATTAGAGTACACAATTTTTAACTAATTACGATGACATTACGTTTTTGATTACATTACGTTAATATTATGTTTGTTGTGCTACTTTTATTTGAAATCTCGTCGTGATAGTTCCAAATAAAATATTTTTTTCTTCCAGCTATTTTAATGTCAGATGAATTTTACTTATTTTCAACAATATAACCTCAAAATTACATAAACAAAATGTACAATTATTTTGCTTAACGCACGATTCGCGCTCTTTGCAGAACGCATTTGAAATTAACACTTGAAAATAAGCCTATGCCTTATGCAGTCCATATCGTTTACTTGGAGTAAACTTGTTCG
Organism: Adranes taylori; assembly: GCA_009867245.2. Lineage (NCBI taxonomy): Eukaryota > Metazoa > Arthropoda > Insecta > Coleoptera > Staphylinidae > Adranes > Adranes taylori. The sequence continues at coordinate 7,708 of WYDF02039039.1, read as the reverse complement.
AACAAGAAAAGTTTTTGCCGGAGAATTAGTGAATTTGTTAGATACAACACATGATATAGAGCCAAATATGATTACAGATATATCCGTATAATGAAATATAATGATTCTGTCAGTGCATATTTTAAGTTTTTATTATAGAATTTTTGAATAAAAATAAAAAAAAATCAATTAAATTCACAAAATCTTGATTTTAATTAAAGAAATCTATATTTTTGATTTTTTAAATCTGATTTTTTCCAGACTCTGTTATGCAAGGTAGTTAAAAAAATTAAACTACTTTACTATCAGTAACAGATAAAATGCATTATCTTTGTATAAATAAATGAAACAAAAAATTTAATGATTAATAATTTTACAAGATTAAAATGAATTATTTATTATTATTATTATTATTCTACATTTAGGTGATCACTATTTGGATTGTGGCGATTTATCCAATGCATTGAAATGCTATTCACGCGCACGCGATTACTGTACAAGTGGCAAGCATGTTGTCAATATGTGCATGAATGTGATCAAAGTATCCGTATATTTACAAAACTGGTCGCACGTTCTAAGTTATGTTTCGAAAGCGGAAAATACGCCCGATTTCACCGAATCGCAATCGAAGGATTCGAATCAGCATATGCTTACGAAACTTAAATGCGCTGCAGGTATACATATAAATTAAATTTCTGTGCTTAGGGTTACTGTATACAGGCTGTATACTTTTTAATGTTTCAAATATCACAAAGTGAATTAAGTTAGTGTTTCACAATGTATTAATTATTAAAATTTAATAATATTATGGAGCTCGTAACAAAAATCTGTATAATAAAAGTGTATTGTGATTTTGTTGGTAAGCGCATCACTTGAGAACGGCTGGATCGATATGGCTAATGTCTTTTTTAAAGTCGTTCTAACAGTCCGCATAAAGTTCTTACGGAACGACAAATTGGGAAAGTTGCCCTGAAAATTGGAAAACTCGTGAAAAACTGGTTGGTAAGCACGTTCACTCGAGAACGGTTGGATCAATTTGACTAATTTCTTTTTAAACAGTCCGAATAAGGTTTTTACGAAAAGAAAAGTTGGATAGGTTGCAAGGAAAACTGGGAAATTAGGGAAAACCTGAAATCCGTTGGTAACCGCATCACTTGAGAACGACTGGATCGAAATGGCTAAGTTCTTTTTAAAATGTTCCTACAACAGAGGAATAAGGTTTTGAGGGAAAGAAAAATTGGAAAAGTTTCCCGGAAAATTGGAAAATTAAATGTGCAATAAATAACCTGTATAATAAAAATGCAATTCTGTTTGTTGGTAAGCGCATCACTTGAGAACGGCTGGATGGACTTGGTTAATTTTTTTTAATGTTCCTAACAGTCCGCATAAGAATTTTTAGAACTGTCCGCCCCGTAGGCCGCACCGTATGCCATAAAGCTGACCGCGCCTTAGACAAATATGGGGAGCAGGTGGGGAACAAAACAACATTTGTCGGGGCCGCTAGTATTAAATAAAAAAATTTAAATATAACATTTAATACTCTAAATAGGACTAATAACTAAAATCTGGCAAAATCATATTATTTGTCACTATAATTAGTGTGGCGTATGAAACATTTTATTATAAAAACTCCAATGTGAATGATTGAATTTGGAATGTTCATGATTTATGATACCATCAGAATTGGGATTTGATTTACTAAAGCCTACTCGTAGAACTGCTCCCAAAGTTTCATCCGTTATTTGTGATTTTGTTTTTGTTATTTTTCATTAAGGAAAATGTAGTTTCGATGAGGTATCAACAAAAGCAGTTCGTTATATTCTTTGTTGTAAATTGATTCTTTAATATTAAATTTACTTGTAAATTTATCAATTTCAACTGGCCACATCATTGGCATTAAAAGTAATGGTAAGCTTACTAAAGATAGACCTATGAAGATTTTTTGCAAATCTTTGAATCTTGTAAATTCTTTAGGTACGTGAACGATCTATGCTTCTCTGTTTCTTTCTCTAACTTGAATGAATGATTGAATGAAACTTAATTTTTGCATTTGAACCGTTGAATTGAATAACTTTAATTCATCAATGAGGCTACTTTGACGTACTAAGAGTGCCTTAAGAATTAGAATATTATTTTTTTCTGTCGATAATAAACTAATATAATATGTGGATTTATAAAAGTGACGCCACTGTTAACAAGAACCACTGGTAGAAGTTCTTTATTTATTATAATTTTCGGAAAATCTCTTGTGGTGAATTGGAATTACTTTTGCTATCTATCTTGAGTGGATCTGAGAAGTTTCCGGTTTCAATACAGATATTAGCTGTCTGTAACACATGTGATATATTAACGAATGATGGGCTTAAACTTCAAAATCCCAAAATAAGGCTTTAACCTCAAAATCATATTACAATAATGATATTATGGATAAATTAATTGATATGGAGGAGAAGTTACAGCTACAAATCAATGAAAATAACTGCGTAAAAATGAAATGAACCAATTGAAAGAAACAATAGATTTTCTGCAAAATATTGATGAAGACGCAATTCTGACTCAAGTCCAAGATAGAGTAAACAGAGCAAATAATGTTATAGTTTTTAATGTTATTGAGTCTGATAATACGAATGAGCGGATTACTCATGATAAAAACTTAATCACAGACTTATTTCGAAACTGGAGGTATCTTCAATCAACGCGCTATATATCAAGCGATTGGGAAAAAGACGAACGGATCAAATAGACCTTTGTCTTAAGTTAAATTCTAAAAGTGATGTCCACGCAATTTTAAAGAAGAAACACGAGATCAAGGACACTTGATCTCGCAATTAAAAAAAAATTTAAAGAGAAAGGTATTCGAGGAAATCTTTTTGGGTCAAATTTATTAAGTTGATAAGACTCAACTTTATAAAAACAATGCGATGAGTATAGAAAGGCTGCTGAACTGCTAAGCATAAAGAATCGAGAAGATAATAATAATTGGAAAATTCTTAAAATGCCCAGCGCATTAATATTCAAAAAAACTAATTTAATCTTCATTTCATTTATATTATCTAAATGCTGGAGGTATTAGAATTAAAATCATTGAACTATTCAAATCTATTACTAGATGTTCGAATGAAATAATTGTGCTTTGGCAAAGCTGGCTTAATGAGGACATGTCTAACAGTGACTTTTGTATACCAAATTTTAATATTTTTCGTCTGGATAGAAATTCGACGACTAGTGACAAGTTACGTGGTGGCGGTATGTTTAGGACAATCAAGAAGACGTTGAACACTAGAATTTCAAAATATAAACTTGAAAATATTGAGCAATTTTTCATAGCAATCAATAATCTTCTCCACAGCGTAATTATTGGTGGCGTTTATATTGCTCCATCAGCACCTGTAATAAAATATCTAGTCATTGACAAGTCGAGGAAATTTCAGGAATATCCGGAATCTAATTTTATTATCATTGGTGATTATAATTTGCCTGAAGCCAAATGGTCCAATGATGACTTTGGTGTCTCTACGATATGTCCAGGCAACTCGCCGGCAGTTTCAGTAGGAGAAACCTTCTCGTATCTCAAACCAGTCATCGGGGAACCAAATGACGTATCTCGATGTATGTTTTTCCATCTTAATGAACATCAGCTGCTCTCTTGAAGATGATATGTTGCTACCCAAATCGTCTCATTATAATGCATGTTCTAGATTATTTAACATAACTAATGGTGTGGATACGGTTAAATATCTCAACTCGACTGATATTTTACTTGACTGGCGTGCTGCTGATTACATTAACATCAATTGTTTTCTATCTAGTATTGAATTGTCAAAATTATTTTCAGTGGATGAAGCGGTAGAGGCATTTTGTGACATGTTTATTCTGTGATTGAGTTATATGTCCCTAAATTCCGTAAGAACAATAATAGCAATTTTCCGGTCTGGTTCAATAATAAATTAAACAGAATCATAAAGTCTATCAAATATATAAAAATATACAGGGTGTTACTTATAGTTTTTTGAATTTTTTTTCTTGTTGCTCAAAACCTTCAATTGTTCACATTTACAAAATTGAGGTTCCTTGGTCTTACATATGTTCTCCAGATTTCATTTCTTTCAACTTTCATAGGAACCGAAATATTTAAAATATTGGAATTATATATCAAGGTCAAATTACTCCGAACCTTAATCGCCCTTTTTTAAATTTGCTTTATCGCCTAAATATTATACGAACTCTTACAAGAAATTTTTAAAAAAGGTACAGTAGTTTTCGAGAAAATAGGCCGCATAGTTCATATGTTAAATTGTTATATTGTGATTATAGAAAATGTTAAATTGTTAAAAAATGTTAATGTTAAATAGTGATTCCTTCTTACACCTGTAGTTACTACGTACGTATGTGGTATATGAAAGATAAGAACGGAATTTTCTGGGAATAAACACTATTGGCCATCTGTTGACGGATAATGAGTCTTAAAATAGGCCATTAAGTAGACGCCTTGTGACAGACTCTCACTCGCGACACAGCTAATTAGAGTGATTAACGCCAGTAAAGGGAACAGTAAAGAACTCACTATCAGTTACAATAACACCCCGTGAACGCAAGTGTTACTACTGCTTGAGCAACTGAAACTAACCCCGTGAACCGAAGTTAGTATTATATGCTCCAGTGAATAGGAAATAGCTTGGTGAAGGGGCAGGAAAGGAAGCAAAGTTATTGAAACATACATGCAATTCAATCAAGCAATATATGGTACAGAAAATTGCTCACCAACTGTGTTAATATCTCGGCGACTGAGCCGTGATCTTTCTTCGAGTTCTCAAAATCAGGAACTAAATTATTATGCCAAAATTTCACTATTTTTAAACGGGAGTCTTCGCTCAACTTTTATTCTGTTATACATTTTATTACGTGACACGGTCTTTTCACACAATCCTATGTAAATCTCGGTATTATCCCTACCCTACGTGACGAGTAATTCCACTCTTAGCGGCATTCCCACGGGTTACTCTAGAACGCGGCAGTCAGCAGTAGCAACGACCAGCAATGACGCGGTATATTATAGCGTGTCAGTGAATGGCGCCAGCCAACTTATCAATACTTCCACATACAAGCATCTAGGGTGCATAATTTGTCATAAATATTATAATACATAGCGACTGTAAAGTAAGCGACAGTACATTTCTCTCTGATTTCGTGAAATATGGTAAGCATTGCGCGAACCGCAAACTGCTTCGTAGGTCTTCAATACTTACAAATAATACATGCATTCAAGTTCATTATTGGTTTAGGGTTCACAAATCCTATTTATCTAATCAATTTAATTTATTATTATGAAGAATTATGAAATCAAAGGTATTTAATCTATTTATTCTACGGCTCCTAACATGCTTTGTTGCAGGCTGATCATTAAAACGAACAATAGGAATATTTGGGTTGATTATTTCCATTTTTCTTCCGTTTCAACATTTCCTTATTTCTTCTACTTTAAGAGATAGCAATACTGTCTATTAAAAATTGTACACCATGTATATACATATATAATATTTTATTTAATATCAATAAAAATCGTTACCTAATTTGCATAGGTTTTAGATATAAACATTTTGATAATACATAAATAAGATCCACTAATGCACTAATGATTCCTAAAAACTTGCTTTTTATTCTCACATAGGTTTAGCGGAATTAGCAACAAAAAAATACAAATCGGCAGCGAAACACTTTCTCATGGCAAATCTGGATCATTGCGATTTTCCCGAATTGATGTCGCCGAGCAATGTGGCAATGTACGGTGGTCTATGTGCTCTTGCGACATTCGATCGTCACGAACTCCAAAAAAATGTCATATTTAGTAGTTCGTTTAAATTGTTCTTGGAACTTGAACCGCAGTTGCGTGACATCATTTTGAAATTCTATGAATCGAAATATGCTTCGTGTTTGAAACTTTTAGACGAGATTAAAGATAATCTTTTGTTGGATATGTATATAGCGCCACATGTTAATTCATTGTATACACAGATACGGAATAGAGCACTTATTCAATACTTTAGGTAAGTAAATTAGTCTTTTGTTTTGGTTTTATGGATGTGAAAAGTATATGATTATTGAACAATTTTGAGTTCTGCCATTTTGAGGGTCACCAAAGGGTAAAATATATACAGGACGTTACTGAAAGGTATTTAATGTTTTTGTTGATCAAAATTAGTTTTTGAACCGTCATAGAAACTAAGTTATATATTAATGTAATTTTTTTGAAAGTCAAATTACTCCAAAACTACATTTCCCTTTTTTATCTTTCATATACCATATACGTATGTAATACGTATAGGTATAGGAAAGATACAGAATTCATGTTTTGACCATTCTTTCTATTTCACGCCTTTTGTATTCACATTAGTGCAAACCATTTATACGTAATTCGAAGAAATCCCCAAGGAACAATTTACCACAAAATTTTTACATTTTAAAAATAATTTTTTCTTGTTCAAAAATTTAAAGGGAAGTCGTATTTCTCGGTGTCTGTGCGTACGTGTGTCTGTACGTTCAAGAGTTACTCCTATCCTATTGGACCGATTTGCATGAAATTTGGGACACAGGTACAAGTGTTCCGCAAAAGTGGTTTTTTATTGTTTTTATAAATCCAGTATGGCTAGGACATGTGAATAAACTTTGTTTTATAATACATCGAAAGCCCCTTCGATATTATTTGAAACGTTTTTTCTAACATCATAATTTATCATATATACAGGGTGTTTTTTTTTGAAAATTTTGCGGTCCATTTTCGCAAAAAGTTTCGCAGTAATTTTTTTTAACTTGTATCGAAAGCTCCGTTCATATTTAAGGACTAAGGCCAGGTTTAATTCATCTCCCAGTAAAGTCTTTGTTAGTTACTTGTCAATTAAAATTACTTGAGACATTTACGGTTTTTCACTTTATTCAAAAATCATAATGGTTAGATTAGTTACTTGAAAGAATTAAATGTTTTTGCAATGCTAGTATATTTGTGGAACTTTACAAAGAGATCCAAAATATAATCGAATCACACGATAGAGAAGAATACCACATTGTATTTACTGCGCCGTTGTTTCTTAATCTTTAAAGCGAACCGTGTTATTGAACGAAATTTCATAGCATTACAATACAATTAAAGGTAAGTTATGATTTATATAAGTTACCAAATAAAATATATTATGCTGCAACATTATTTAGCACACATTTTTCTATGTGCATTTTTGTAGGTGTTTATATATTAAGGTCGTAATGTACATATCGCTTTACTAACTAGGATTAATTTTGCATACTGTACTTTTATGTAATAAGTCAAAATCACTGATGGTAATGTAAAACTTCCTGTTGCATAAAAACGAAGAGCTATTAAAAGTTTCTGAAGTGGAGATGTCGGATTATATCTAAAAGTTGTTTAAAAAAATTGATACAAATATATCTCTACACGTATAACATACTATTCGAAAGAACTATAACCTGTATTTGATATAATATATTTAGCACTGTTTCTTTTGATATTCTATACCGACGTATAAATTCAATATAATCAAATTTACTAAAAGTATCTTCTGTCCTATATCTATAACGTGTTTGATAAGGTCTATCTCCATATACAAAATTAACAATATGATTGCCTAAAAAATCCTCTAAATCAGTGATTCCCAAAGTGGGCGCTACCGCCCCCTGGGGGGCGCTGCAGGAAACCAGGGGGGCGGTGAAAGCATAAAAG
>WYDF02039028.1:0-12517 GCA_009867245.2 Adranes taylori | reverse complement strand
CCTTTCTGCTGCTACTCCCGCCTTCTTCACTATCATCTTTACGTGCTCCATTACACTCCCCGTCCTACTCATCATATTTGATTTCATATTATTGATGATATAAACTTATTCCAAATAATGTGTGAAATATTTATTCTGTAAGACATGCAATATATTAGTATTACCCATTAAAGTAAAATTATATGATTGTGATTCAAAATATGTACAGAAACTTTGACTTGTTTTCTGTACAAGTCAAAGATGGTTTAATCTAATAGCGTTGAACTGCTCTTTAAAATAAGTTTGAAAAGTTCTATTTGTCATGTATATATAAAATTTATCACAACTGTAGCAAAGTAATGAATAACCACCAGTTCTGTTGATTCAAGGTGTGACGTCTTTGTTATTTTTAATAGAATCCATTATTAAATATTAATAGAATTTCCACTCTTAAAAATAGCAAAGATATTACATTTTGAATCAATAACACTGGTGTTTATTCATTACCTTGCAATAGCTGTGATAAATTTTATATAGGCATGACTAGCAGAACATACGAAACTAGTTTTAGAGAGCATTTTAACGTCACAGTCTATTTAGAATTTTCAATTTTATTTGATTTATTCTGATTGATACTGGAATGAGCGTTCAATAATAAATAAAAATTTTTCTTACTTTGATATTAGAAACAACTTATAAAAACGGTACGTATTTACAATTTTATTTTTGATCTTTTTAATTCGAAATTGCAATAAGGTATAACTATGATTAGTACTAAAATATTTGTTGCTTTTGTGATTCATCCGTATTGCCGTTTGTAAGAAATATGTTTTGGAGCTTCTTGAGTCAATACAGTGGTTTTAGTTTATGTGCTGGTTGAATATCTCAGAATTTTGAATATAACTTTTTAATTTCATACAAACCAAAATGCCCAAAACAGAACTTAACTCACTATACACTAATGTCACATTTATAAACTGCTCCGAAAGAAAATCAAAAGTTGAGTTGTACAGATGCAAAGCTCTGACTGGTAAGTACTAACCTTCCACACGAGGTATTCTGAATAATTCATGTAAATTTCCATGTAAACAAACAGCACGAAATCCACGAAATCTATCTTAACATCCATACATTTAACGCAAATTTTTAGTTTCTGTTCGACTTTTCGTAAGTGGCTTCTTAAATTTAGATGAAGTGATCAATTTGTAAAAGTACAATAAACTGGAAAAATAGATAAAGTACTGAACAGGGAGAAGGGTATGTCTACACTATACTGAATGCAGATTAAACGGAGAAAAACGAATTGGTTTTGAAGACTACTATTCATTTCTACAAAAAAAAAACCTACAGTACACAAAGGAGGAAATTATTTATTATAACGACGACTCCAGTTACCAAACATGTTAGGAATTTTTCTGTTATTGATATACTTTACAAAGTCGTCTTTTCGTAGGACCCTGGTCTCTCGTACAGCAGTCGTCCATTTATCCTTGCTTGCAGCGCATCTCGTCCAGATCCGAATCCCTAGTGCCTGCACATCCTCTCTGACGTCATCAATCCACCTCTTCCTTGGCTTGCTTGGCTTCCTTCTGCCCTCCGGTTGTTGGTAGAGAGTCTTCTTGGGGATTCTATCTCTCTCCATTCTTATAACATGCCCCAAATTCTGTAGCCCTCTATTCTTCACCTCAGCAAACACATCAATATCACCGCATAGCTGATACACTTCTTGGTTGGTTCTAATGCGCCACTCTCCACAAATCTTTCGCTCTGAAGATCTTTCGCAGCACTTTTCTTTCCCACACCCGGAACAAATTTTTTTTACGTTCAGTGAGTGTCCAAGTTTCACATCCATAGGTCACCACTGGCCAAATTATGATGTGGTGAGCTTGAGCTTTCTAGAGAGGGTTTATGATTTCAGTAGCTTATTAAACGCATAGAAGCATCTGTTCTCTTCAACTCTGTCTTGAACTCTCCAACTCTGTCGTAACGTCCTTCTTCGCATTTCAAGTGACTCACTGCGCGGAACATTTCCTTTTCTTTCGTGCCGACCATGTATTTTGTCCTTTCTTTGTTAATGCTTAGCCTTAAGCGCTTTCCGCCTTCATTTGCATATTGCAGCGGCTCTGTCAATACTCTTCAGCTTCTACCAAGAATGACAACGTCATCTGCGAACGCCACGTACTGAAGGGATCTGGTGTAGATAGTTACTCGTGGATTGAGCGGGACCCTCGCACGGCATGCTCCAGGAAGAGATTGATGAGGGTCTTCAAAAATGTATTCCCTTATAGTAGCCCTCTTAGAAGCTCAAATTCTTCTTAACTACTCCTGGATCTTGACTATGGCCCTAGTGCAACGTAATGTTATACAAACCAGACTATTGAGCTTCTCTGGCGCTCTCATCTATTCCAATATCACTTGCAGTTTTGACCGCCTGGCACTATCATATGCCTCTATGTAGTCATTGCAGACTTGGTGCACGATGACATTATGCTCGTAGCACTTCTCCAGAATCAGCCGTAATGACAGGATATGATCCAAGATTGATCTGTTGCGCCGAAACTCACACTAGTATTTTCCTAATTCCCTCTGCGCATACGTTTCAAGCCTCCTTGCTAGTACCTTCGAAAACATCCTGTATGCAATTTTCGATAGTTACTGTAAATCATCTTGTCATTCTTTTTGTGGATGGGACAGATCACCGCTGTGTTCCAATCTTCTGGAATGTCTTAGTTTTCCCATACTGAATGAACGAGAGTATATATACTGCCGCTCAGTTCCTCCCCACATAAAGAAGATCACATTTTCCACCCATTTTCGAGTCACTTCTGAGTCAACCCCCACTTCGCCAAGGTTGTCCACCTTACCATCACTCACCTGGCCTGATAGTTCTGAAGTTCCCTCCTCCGCATCATTCAGAACGTTTCAGAATATTCTACATATCTCTTCATTATCTCGCTTTCATCTCCGATCTAATTACCAGCTTTGTAGCTTTTCTTTTTCCACTGTCTCTTTTTCCATCTCATATTCTTTAGTGATTTTTAAAAAATGTTTAACAAGAATGTGATGGGTGAGACAGAAAAATTACATTCATTGTTAGATTTAGCGCGCAAAAAAGGAACAGGACCCAAAAAGAAAATCAAGAATTTAGTGGGGTTCTTGTTCCATTTCTTTTTTAATTTGTAAGCCACTCTTATTTTTTATATAAACTTTAAAATGTTTTATTGGGCTCTAGATTTTTGTGATTTTTGCGAGGTTTTTGCGGTTACTTAAATTTGGTTCCCGAAGCGTATGCCCCCCCCCCCCCCTCTGCATGATTTTCGTGCTATTGAAGTTTTCGCTAAATCAACCTATACCTTGTAGCCATTATATATCTTCTAGCGTGGACGAAGGTAAGAGGGGTTTAGAGGTTGGAGTTTTTGTCAAAAAAAAAAAACAAAAACCGTATCAGGTGGAGAAAATGTAGCACCAAGCACTGCACTTTTTGGTTACAAATAAGACTTCTAAGAAGCGAACAACGATTTACGCGCCAGTAAATTAGCTCCGGGAAACTAGTAATTCTATGTATGCCTGGAAGACAAGTTCATCGGCAAAATGTCTAGGCAAGTAGAGCCAAAGAACACAACCGTAGAAATCTTCTCTTTCCATTTGTCGGTCATTTGAATTCGGAAGTAGAACATGGTTCCATACTAATAAAGATGTCATAGCTCATATTCAGCTCTTGATTCCAGGTTGAACCAAAAAAAAAAAACTATTAAACGAATAAAAAAAACTAGGAGCCCGACTGACCCGCAATCGTTGCCATCTGCTTTTAAGTATGAGGTATGGTACACGGGGTGGATAGATTGTTCTGAAAAACTATCTACTAATCTTGAAGCCATTGACTCATGTGATGCGAACTTCTACCCAAATATATAAACAATGCTGCAAAATTTCTGCAATTCAACGACTCCCGACCGGACGTTTTGAACATTGAGGCGACTTAAATGCTATGACCAAAACAAAACAGGATTGGAGCGCCTCACTGGGTTTAGCTTTCCTCACAGTGCACCGGCACATAATTGTCGATCCTGAAGATCAAATTCAGCGCTTTATATCAAATTCTTAAAATCTTTAAGTCTTTATTTACGTAACTAAGTATAGCAAACTCCACCAGTTGCAATTTTATAGCTACGCCAATGCCTTGTAGATAGTAACTAAGCCATTCTTTAAAAATCTTACATGGTGTACTAAAATTGATCTACAAAGATCCACATATACCTTTATTCTTACAAACACAATTTTGCCATTCTATTATTTACAATATAGAATAAAAGACTGTCGTTGATATATTCAATTCTATAGCGAAACACAAAATAAGATCCTGGTTCGTAGAGAAGTTATGATAAAAAGAATAGAAAAGATAGATATAAAGTACATGCAGATAAGAAAATTCAGAACATATTACACACAACTGCCAATTTAACCAGCGTTCCACTAAAGAAATGAAAAACCCGCAGCACTCGACTGGTGTTAGGTTAGATTGCCAAGCCATATATCGCATAAGAGCAAACGAGTGAGTAGCTAAAATAAGATGTGGATGATGAGGAAGGGGGATCATTTTAGGGAAGACATTTGGAATGGTTGGGCTCTTTGGAAAGGGTGTTAGTGCTGGTGGCGCCCTCACTCGACTCGTATCATCATTATATGTGCTATCAGGCATAGCCTAATGCGAACATAATGCATATATTTCACTACGGGTTTTGTAGTAGATAATTCTATTACACTTACAGGTGTCCTATTTATTTTATACAACTTATTTACGATATGATAAGACATTTATTTATAACATTGCTACGGATTTTTTTTTATAAAAGCAGGATCGTAGGTTTGTTATAATTCTCTTTGTGTAACCACAATACCGTTGTCTTTCGTCTCGTAACATGCTCTTGAGAATCATGGTCAAACAAGGATATATATATATTGCAGGTAAACACATATAGAACGCAATGACAGAGTTACAAAATCACGTTTATTATTGCAAATATTTATAATATATATAAGGATTCTAAGTGCGATTTTTTATTGACTGACATTGTCTTGTAAAGCCAATTATAATTCAAGAGATATTTAGGATGATCCAATACCATATTGGATCATATTGGATATTGGATATTGGATATAATACCATATTGGATAAGACAGGATAACCAACGAGGAATTGCTAAGGAGAATAGGTAAAGAATTGCTGACAACCATCAAAGAACGAAAGCTCCAATAAATCGGGCACGTTATGAGGGAGGGGACCGGTACGAGTTCCTCCGACTCCTCATCGAGGGAAAGATCGAGGGCAAACTATCTGTGGGCAGACGGCAGAACTGATGGCTAAACGATATGCGTCGATGGTTCGGACGGAGATCTATAGAGATTTTCAGAGGTGCGGCCTCACGCACTATTATAGCCAGTTGGATCGCCAACCTTCGTAGGGAGACGGCGTCCTAAGAAGAAGAATACCATATTCCATTAGCAAATTTCTTGATATTATTAGTCCTTCGTCCCTGGGGAAGGTTCTGATTGAAACTTTTCTTACGATACGTCGATGCTCGAATTAACGGACGCTGATGTTGGTTTGATTATTATTAAACGTGGGCATTACGGTTGGCGATTGTGAGGATATTGTCGACCATCCATTGAATAAGATCGAAGATGAAAATACGTAATTGTGTGATGTGAGTGATTGGATAACGGTTAATGAATCTTAATAGTTTTCGAAGAGATCGGCAATCCGGTAGTTGGTAATGAATTCTGTGCTTGGCTTGATGATTGACAGCTGTTTCCTCCTGGTTCCATCGTGTCGGTTGACAGGGGAAGGGTTATGAATGTAAATGCGAGAACGAAGAAAATAAGAAATTCAAGATGAAAAAATCAAAAGAATCTGCAGAAGTGGTTGCGTTGTGTAAGCTTGATGCGTAAATTCGTTCGAAGAGGTTTGTTGTAGATTTAATTTTTTGATAGTTGATTTTAAAATGTTGATTAAATTAATATTAACTTTATGATTTGAACAAATCACTCTGATGGTTGCAATAAATACTTGCTGGCCGTAAAATAGATATGGTCGTTTTATTGTTTATTATGGCTTCTAATAGAGCGAGGTTCTCACGTCACATCCAAAGAGCAGAACTCCCAAAGTGCATCTGAGGATGCAAGATTACATGGCTCTTTTATATGGAGTTCTTTGGCAGGAAGTTGCTTTTGACCGCGGGTGGCCACGGCACTTGCATTACTTGGAGGCACGATGGGCGTGACCCGAAGGAAATATCTGCTATAAAATTTCAGAATTTCGATCAATCTAAACTTTCTTCCTGCTCCGTTCATGATTTTAAGGATCAATGTTGTCTTGCTTTTATAATGTATATCTAAGAAGACGTAAGTGGTGGATGTTTCTAAACGGTGCACCTGAGGATGCATCTGAGGATGCTAGATTACGTGGATCTTTATATGGAGTGCTCTGGCAAGAAGTTGCTTCTGACATTGGCACTTTGCGTCACTTGGCGGCTCGACCGGCGTGCCTTGAAGGAAATATCTGCTATAACATTTTAGAACTTACCAACCAAAAGTTTCTTCCTGATCCGTTCAGAATTTTAAGGATCAATGTTGTCTTGCTTTTGTGATGTATATCTAAGAAGACGTAAGCGGTGGATGTTTCTAAATGGTGTACCTGAGGATGCGCCTGAAGATGCTAGATTACATGGATCTTTTATATGGAGTTCTCCGACAACAAGTTGCTTCTGACCGAGGGTGGCCAGTGGCACTTTGCGTCACTTGGCGGCACAATGGGCGTGACCCGAAGGAAATATCTACTATAAAATTTTAGAACTTCAACCAATCAAAACTTTCTTCCTGATTCGTTCAGGATTTTAAGGATCAATGTCGTCTTGTTTATGTAACGTATATCTAAGAAGACGTAAGTGGTGGATGTTTCTAAACGGTGCACCTGATGATGTGTCTGAGGAGTTAGATTAAGTGGATCTTTTATATGGAGTGCTCTGGCGAGAAGTTCCTTCTGACACTGTCACTTTGCGTCACATGGCGGCACGATGGACGTGACCTGAAGGAAATAGCTTCTATAACATTTTTGGACTTGGACCTATCAAAACTTTCTTCCTGATCCGTTCAGGATTTTAAGGATCAATGTTGTCTTGCTTTTGTGACGTATATCTAAGAAAACGTAAGTGATTGAAGTTTCTAAACGCTGGTGGGTGGTAATTTTACGCGACCAAAATCTTGAATAGCAATATATCAAATCCGTTTTGCTAAAATTCATAGAACTCATAGAATTCATAGAACCAAGAAGGGAAGACTTGGTCTGTTGAAAACAACAAAGGCTGAGGAACATAACTGCTTATTGAAAATATGTAGTAGAAATATACGTTAAGTTGTCAAACTTTTGAGTTAAAAATTATAAGAATAATAAATAGCTTGCGCAAAAGTCAAATGCGGAAATATCCTATCGGTGTTATTAAAATGCATGTAACTAGTACAAAGCATTCGGACGGGTCGGCATGCCGTTGCATTTGCGGTAAAAGATCTTATACACCGGCAGCTTTGACGCTAACCACGCGAAAGTCGGCATTATTTGAACCTGGCATTGTTTGAAAGTACTACTTCCGTGTAAGCCGCATCGTTTTAGGATTATTTCTTTCGCATGGAACGAAGCATTTGATGGTTTCGCGCCGTTTATCTTTTACAAATAAAATTTTATTTATCAATTTATATTTACATTATTTGTTAATTAATCGTAGTTAAAATGACTTGTTGATTTATTAAATTATATTTGAAGAATGAATTTAATTTGCATAGTCAATTTATATTATATTAGGATTATTAATATGTTAATTATTTGATGAATTAATTACATGGAGTATGTATTCTGCTATCAACATTATGATTAAAATTTAGGCCCTTGTATTTTGCATCAAATGGAATTTGTTCCATTTCTCTATCTCCAACAGAACGCACCGTTGTCACGTTTTAAATTTTAATAACTTCTAAATATATCTCAGAAACTAGAGTGGGGCAGAGCAACTTGCGTATTTAGAAAGTTAGTTAAAAATATACATTTAATTCTTTAAACAGCATTAAGTACAGCAGATAAGTTTAATGTTTACACAGTTTTAAAAATATTAGGCAGATGACGTCCATTATTCTCAATACACAAACTGCCCGTTCGTTTTATTAAAAAAACCATGGACCAATTATTCCAACTCGCCTAAATGTACATCAAACAGTTACATGTTGCAAATACAGGGGACGCTGATGAAGTTGTCTGGGGTTATTAGGGCTCCAATAGTGCATGATCTGCTTATTTACATATTCCGAAAGATGAAAGTAAGCTTCGTCACTGAAGACAACAAATATGTCATGAGCCATACGAAGAAAAGCCTCACATGCATTTTCTCGATCAACAAACTCGCGTGGAGTACGTTCCTGCACCACATCCAATTTATTAGGATGAAATTTTCATTCTTCATGAAGGAATGAAGGATTGTCTCACATAACGAGCAGACAACCCAACACGAGCTACATGTTTGCGGCCAGAGCGCCGAGGGAATCGCAAAAGAAAAAGCCTTACCATGTCAATGTTTTGTGGTGACCTTGCTGCGTTCCTGAAGTTGTTTACCCAGGAACACGATCACATGGCGCAATATTGAAATGTATACCGAATGCACGTTACGCGGCGATGTTTGAGCGACCGTTAGAAAAATACACCTCAACAGCGAACGCGCGCTGCAGCTTCGTCCACTCCATTATGCTGACTAACACTAACTCAAGCGGAGCTACAACTTTTCGCTGTGCCCTCTAGAATGCGCTTAACCCCACTCTCCTCGGAGCAACTATGGCTTTAGGGCGCCAAATTTGAAATAAGCAAGTTGGTCTGCACCACTTTGTATAAAAGATACATCAATCTAATAAACTTTATTGTATAGGCTATCTAAAGATCCTTCGATTTTATTTGAAACATTTTTTTCTACAATCACAATGTAACATGTATACGGGCTGTTTTTTTTTACACAAACTTTCAAGCTCATTTTCTCGAAAATCATTTAGTTGAAGCAATTTAGCGAGTTAAAAAAACGGGAAAGCAATCTTGGGAATAATTTGACATTGAAAATATTGTACTAACTTAAATATCTATGTGAGCGTAACATACAGAAGGCTAACAGACCTTAATTTTGTCAATATGAATATCTGAATATCTTGAGCCCAGTTTGCATAATAAAAATATTAATAACACCTGAAATTTTTATATATTTTTGATAGACCTTGATTTGAGGCACGCAGTTGCACGCAATTTTTGCGCCGAAACTTTTTTTAAGTTTTGTTCTAAATCCAATCTTTAATTTATCCAAAAATTCAATTTTTACTCTAGAAGACCTTCCACACAGTATAGTGTTTTGCACATATATGTTTTGCACACATATAGTGGTCCTTCGATTTTATTTGAAAAATTTTTCAACAATCACATAATAACATGTTTACAGGGTTATTATGTGCCTTTTTATACAAACTTTGAGGCCCATTTTCTTGAAAAGCAGACGACGAAAAGTTTATTTTCTATTTCTTGAGTTGAAAATTTCTTTAATACTAAAGAAACTGAGAGTGTTTAAAAAACACGGGCACGTAAACTTTAGAGTAATTTGATCTTGAAAACTTGCACAACCTTTAATATCTCGATTCGTATAAATGTTTGAAAATTGAGGCGTTTGGAACATATAGAACACTAAGAGACCTCAATGTTACTGATTTAAATAACTGAATACATTGAACTGATTTTGTAGAATCAATTTTTTTAATAACGTTTTAGTAACTCCCTATATTTTTATATATTTAGATAGTCCTTATAATTCTATTTAAAATAATACTAAACATAAATGGGACCAAATTTAATAGATCCAAAAATATTGGCTCTATTATCAGAAAACTGCTCAAATGTTCATCATGCTAGTCGTAAATAAACATATCAATATGCGTAGTAGTTGAATAGTAAGAGATACGAAAAAACTTATAAAAAAAATGTTTTACATCTTATGACATCTACGAGACGGCTTGCGGAACGTAATAAACCTGTTAACTTAATAAACGCAACTTAGCAACTTAATAAACGTGTTGCAAGTGGTGGCTCCAAATTAAATTGTGGGAGAGGTTTCAACTCATCACATATAATATTTCAGCACAAACTAAATTTTAAATAAAATGGCCGTTTAAACTTGATTAACCACCTCCAGTAAATCCGCCCTAGATTAGTGTTTTAAAAAAGACATTTGAATAAATGTTTGTGCATACACGTAATGTATACTATTGCAACATTGTTGAACAGAAAGGTTACTAAAATCGACAAAATATTAAATCCAAAGGTATCCGGCATAACCGTCGCCATTGTTGCATGATTATAACTATGAATTTTTATTCTAATCGATTATTTTCCCAAAGAGCAAATAACCTAACTGAATTTTATAGATGTATAAAATTCAATTATACAACATTATTACAAATTAAAATGATCAAACTAAATAGGTCGATAAATCTTTGCTCTATATAGTTGGTGATAAAAGCACAGATTTCAATGTACAGAGCAGGCTTATATGCAGGTTCATTTTTGTTGTGAACTGTAGATAAACTGCTTGCACAAGAATGAATAAAGAATGTTATACTCGTAGGTATCCTTTTAAAATGTTTTATCTGAGCCCAAAGTAAATTAAGTACTCAAAGAGCACTTATTGTATTAAGTTAAAATGTTTCATGTGTGCTCAAAGTAAATGAAGTACTCAAAGAGCACTTATGTTAAGAATAAGTAATGTAACACTTAATGTTTAAAATTGTTAGACTCAAAGTTTAAAATTGATATGAGTATTAAAAAACACATGGTTTGTAAATCCATGTGTTTACAAACCATGAAATTATAAAATATAATGAACTTTATTTATTATAAAAATATAATGAACTTATATATAAACAATTTGCTGATATAATTAAAAATGTGATATACAGATAAAAAAGAATGTACGTTTAAAAATTACTATTACAGCAATCTAAAGGTATTTAAATTTGTTTGAAATTAAAATCTAATTTAAAGCAATGAACTTTAAAAGAATTATTAGCAAATCAGATGTCTATTGAAATAAAAAATATGTTTAATTAATTTAATATGAAGTTAAAATATTTTATAATTAAACATTTTGACTTCCAGTGTATGTAAGATGGGATGGCGGTCCGGTCCGCGGATTTTTTAAATAATGTGAATATTTTAAGCATTTCATTATTATCTCAATATTACTGCTAATTAAAAATATTTAAATAATTTTCAATTAAATAAAAGTCATAACTAATAAAAAATAAATAAGTAATTATATAAAATTAAGTTAGGAATATTTTTAGTATTTAATAATTGTGAATATTAATATAAATTAAAAGTTATTTAAAATCCAAATGATTTTTTTAATTACTACATTTATTATTACTTTTGATTGTATTAAAATATAGTATTTAACTTAAAAACTTTTATTTAACTAATAAAATTTATTTACTAAAATATTATTAAAATTAAAAACATATTGAGTTTTAATATCATATAATTCAGTAATAACTTACTCCTCATTAATTTAATTAATTACACATTTTGCATTTTACATAGCTCATAGGTTTGCCAAATATCATATATATAAAGCTCCGTTTTTAATCTATATATTTATTTATTGCGAGATAATTATCATTAATGTACCGACTCATTTTATCAAGTTTCAATACTAGAATAACCAGAAATTGTTAGTCACGTTTAATTAATAAACAAAATTCTATATATAATTTGAGTAGTTATAAATTATAAATAATGATTACGAACGAATTAATTATTCATTACTGTTAGTGATTTAGCAACAAATATTTTCTGCCAAATAATTTAACATAAATATATTCACATAACAAAAGTTTTTAATACATTATGTTTGCTACATGGTTCTTTCTGCTGCAAAGCTTCAAAATCGCAAATGAACTGGTAATATTATACAGCTAGCATTTTTTTATATTAAATATTAATTTATCACATTTACACACGAAGATATGTCCCACGATAACTTATATTTAAACTGTTTGGCAATTAGGGTTCAACAACAGTGGACCGAGGTTCTAACAAATTTTATTGAATTAATTATATTAAAATTAAAATATTTGAGGTGGTTTGATTTAATTTATTTCTTAATTACAATTTCCTTTAAGTTGTCTGCCAGGGATCTTAATACATTTTAAATATATTGCGCAAGATCAAGCAATCTATTTATTTATATTTAATTAATTATTTCAGTTACAACTTAATTATGTTACTTTAATTATATTATGGATATGCAGGACAAGATAAAGCTTTAGATCCGAATTAATAGGTTTTATAAAACTATTTTTTCTGATATTATATAAAATGATTATTACAATTCTTTAATATCAAAATGAAAATCATCGGTAGTTGGACATCAGATTTTAGCTATATAACAATAGCCGTATTGTTCGCACC
>WYDF02039017.1:0-12517 GCA_009867245.2 Adranes taylori | reverse complement strand
AATGTCCTTGACGTGCCATACAAAGGAAATCATGATTTTTCAAAAAAGTGGTGGGTGATGGACATAAACTGACTTCAAATTTGAAATCAGCACAGTCGAATTAGTATAAAAAAGACTTTCTTGGCTTTCATGAATTTTTTTGAAACTTAAAATTTGTTGTACAGTATTATTATTATTTTGCTGTTGCAGTGATAATAAGTATATTTATTTATTGTTACTGTTACCGGAATACTTACAATCCTTCCCTATATTGTGGAACAAAGGATTTTTAAAATAATTGAAAAGATGAATTACCGCTACTTTAAAACTTGTTATTTCAATTAGAACCATTGCACTGAATAATTGTTTAAGTCATGTGTACTTCAACTTTTCCTGCCACTCGAAATAAGCCGTTGTTGGATGGCGTCCTTTCGCTCATTAACAATGACGACAGCCAAAGTGAAATTAAAAATGTGTTAAAACACTAAATACTTAAGGTTAATTTCCAAGATTTAGGACATATAACCATTTTTTAAACTTCTAAAATGTAAAACATAAAAGTAATTCCAAAAATATCATTTAACATATTTCAACATGTGACTTGTGCTTCACTGTGAGATAAGGTAATTCATTTTTAATTTTTACATGTATACTCGCAAATAGCTTTTGATATTCAATATTATATTTCTGATGATGGGAAGATTGTTTTCCCGAAACATGTCAACATAACAATTTAACATTTGTTTTAACTTCAATCCGTTTTAACATCGACGATTCAAATAAATATGGTGTTTTTGGAATACTTTCGAGTTGTAATTTATTTCAATAAACTTGGCTCCAAAACTGGAACAATTTAAACAAAAAAATTGACATGAATCGAGTTTACAGAATCACTTGTAGCGACTGCAACGCCACCTATATTGGCGAAACTGGAAAACCTATAAAGGCAAGATACAAGAAACAATATACAATCCCAACAGGGAGAGTTTAGTGGGTAAAAATCCCGCAGCTGTTGGATTCCTTCCTCTTTTGAAGATTCTACACTTCCTACGTAAAACAAAAAAAAAACATTTAGCCAACAATATCACATCAAACGAAGGAAGACAGTTTTGAATACAAACTCAAAATTAATATAGAAAACCTAAAATTACTACACGAAGAAAAGAAAGGGACTAAATCAACACAATTACAGGCCCTTGAAATAGAAAAATATCATCTAAATACAACTGCATAAACGATCAAATTCACCTATAAAAAACACTGATATTCAAGTTCCTCAAATCATTCCAAAACACTAAAAACAACAGACAAACATATAACTCATTTAATATTTCTCAAACATAATTTACATCACATGTCAAAATCACCCACGCAAAAGAAAACACCACCACACATCATGTAACCCTAACAAACTTCATTCGCCACACAACCACCATACAACAACCTGCCAGTTAATTCATAATTTCTCAGTATTACACTTCCTAAGTAAAATTGTAAGTTAATATTAATTATGTTCTCTATAATTAGTACCTAATTTTTATTTTATTTTGTTTAAGCCTGAAGATGCTTAAAGTGTAAGCGAAACCGTTATCAATAAATTAATTAACAATAAGGAAGTACATTTAATATAACATTTTGAAAAACATTTTGTTTTTGTTTTGCATGAGTTATCTACTACAGGTTGCTAGTGTACCATCTTCATCTAATACACAATCGAAAACGCTGAATGATATGGATCTAATGAATTGGTTTCCTACGGATTGTTTATCCGAAAATCTTAGATCAATTGTTAATAGAGTAATTCTAACACCGGAACAAGATGTTTCTCCAATGACATATAGCTCGGATAGTAAGAATTTCTAATTTATTTTTTGCGCAAATCAATTTTGCTAATCCATTGTATTTATAGGTGAATTAGAATGGGAAAGTTCCGAAATGGATAGTGAAATGCCCGATTTACCTGATATTCTCTTACCGATGTTGGAAGATTCAAATCCTAGTAGCACCCAAATGGATACCGATGCAATTGCTTTAACCACACCATCAACAACAACAATCAGCCAGGAATCTTCATTAGTAACTCGTTCCTCACAACTGAATAGTGGTAGTTCGGATTTATCCGGAAGTAATAGTCACCGAGGCGATTACTTGGGGATTTCAGCTACAGCTACAACAAGTTCACCACCGGATTTATCCCAATCTACTTCTGACGGTAGTGAATTGGTACGAAGAGGAGGAGGAGGAGGAAGATCGTCATCTGAAGGTATATTCTTTTTCGTTGAAATTTCTTTTTTATAGATCATATATTGTTTTTCTTTGTTTGTTCCTTTTAATTTAGGTAATCGGCAACGAGTAAGAATAGATATTACTAGTTTAGCTGCACGTGTGATATCTAGTGCAATGGCCGTTGCTGATAGGCTTGCTCAAACACAAGATTATCCAGATCCAGGTGCATATTGTTTTATTCATTATTTTTGTATTGAATTTATTTTTTTCACACATTTTCATCCAATTAAGTAAACTCTTATCCAGTTGAATTGCTGATGCTTCATGTGCTGACTCTTTATCCAGTTGAATTGCTGGTGCTGCATGATCTCGTGCTTCTAAATCTACTTGGTCGTAGCTATATGGGCCGCTATAGTTAGGCATTTCTCTACAAGTAAATATACTTGTTCGTCGAGCGACATGGCTGATAAACAGATGAAATAAACTTGGTTGAGTTGTGTTCTGATGCGAAGTTCTTCCAGAACTGAGACATTGGTACGGAAGTAGACTCCGGGATACTCACAACTCGCATCTTTCGTTCACTTTCCGATCTGATTGTTTTAATTAACGTCCACGTTTCAGCAACATAAGTCGCATTGGAGAAGATGAGGGCATAGGCCAGTTACATTTTGATGATTGCTTATTATTCGGTCTTCCCATATCCTGGTAAGTTTGGCGGTGGTTGTACTAGCACTAGCTGTTTAGAATATCACCCGGTATTTTTGAACCTTCGAAACCGGTTACTTCTTTCTGGGGTCGTTTTAGGTAGGTATTTAATCATTATGAGCTGCAATTTGTCCATTCATGATGTCGACGATCTGCATTTTCCTCATTTGTGATTTAGCTTGCCTTCTACCACCAAATACTCTATCATATCTGTTTTTCGGGCGATTTGACGGAAATAAACGAGATAGTCTTGGTTGACTCGTTTGGAAAGTCGTGTGTTGATGTCAAACTCTGTCAGGGCAGAAGCATTGGTGTGGTATTCAGTACAAGTATTTTCCGAAGTGTTCACATCTTGAGCCACTCGATTTTTTTCGCTGTGTTTTTACGTCCACGTTTCAGCAGCATAAATTGCAATAGGAAAGATGAGGCATTGACAAGTTGGAGGCGTTTCTGATCAGTGATGCTAGTACAAAAACTGGATAATACTTTGAAATCGGTTTTGTGGACCAATTTAGGCAGTGATTTCCCCACTAGAGCTTGATCCACATATCGTGTCAGAGATTTGCCTTCTCCTGTTTTGTCGTTTATCTTGCATTTTGCCATCAAATTTTCTATCATATATGTTCTGGCGATTTGACGGAAACAAGCGACTTACAAATTTGATTGATTCGTTTGAAAAGTGTTCAGTTCTGGTGAACCGAAGTATTCTTCGGTATACTCACATCTCGAAACACTCGACCTCTTTCTGCTTTGATTGATTCAACCTCCACGTTTCAGCATCATAAGTTACAAATGGGAATGATGAAGCCATTGACCAGTTGATCTTTGAGATAACCTTTGTATATTGTATATTTATTTATTGTACATTGTATATAACACAGAGAGGTTTTACAATAGAAGTAATACTAGAGATAATAATAGAAATAGTAATGCAAGGAAAAAGAAAAAAAAAACTAAATATACTAATAATAAATATACTAATAATAAACAAGTTAATTAAATTACATCTGTAGAACAGAACTAGAAAATGTAATATGTAATAGGTATATAAGACAGTGGCTTCGGCGGTGATGATCCGACCTGATACAGTTATTATTTCGCCTGACCGTGGTCATGTACTTCATTTGTTAATGTCCACTGATTTTTGTTTTTATGAGAATAAATTAATGCTTTTGTGATATATAGTGAGAGAAATATAAGGATTTTCTTCTTAAATACCTGAAGACAGTCACCTCTGTATTTTATGCCCCCTATTATTCTTATCGCTCTCCTCTGTAGTGCAAAAATGCGGTCAGCATCAACACATGTGCCCCATGCTAAGATAGCGTAGCTCATCAGTGATTGGTAGAGCATAGTAGCAGGTTAGCAATGCATCTAATGATAGCTACTGTGATAGCACATGTAATAGAGAAATGTTGCTTGCAAGTTTTTTGTAGGTTGCATTTACGTGTTCCTTCCATTTTAGAACCTAATCTACGCGTTCGCCTAATAATTTTACACATTTTATATCATTATTCACCTTTTTCAGCGAGAATGTTAATTTGCATGTTTTACTTTCATTTAAATGAAGTTTTTTCGAGGTAAACCACTGTTGCGCCTTTGAATACATGAAACTTGCTTCCATTTTAACGTCTTATATATTATTTTCTAATACGGTTAGTGTTGTATCATCAGCGAACAAAACACTATGATCTGGTTTTACACTTGAGGTAAAGTCATTGAAAAAGATTAGAAATAGAATTGGTCCTAGAATGGATCCTTGAGGCACCCCCATATCGATTACAATTCTTTATGATCACCCTCTGTTTTCTATTCGTCAGGTAAGATTTTATTAATTGCCTGCTTTTGTTGTCAAAGTTATACGACTGAGAGTATATCATGTGCTATACAATCAAATGCCCTGCTCAGGTCACTAAAATACGACTTCGAAACTATAGCATCCTCAAATGCCGCCAAAACAACATTTCAAAACTGCAGCATAGCGTCGCTCGTACTTCTATTTTTTCTGTGGCCGTATTGATTGTCCTGAAATAGTTTGTTCTTTTCAAAATAGTATATGATTTTATCGCACATTACTTTCTCAATTATTTTAGAGAAAATTGGTAGCAGTGAGATTGGTCGATAGTTGCTGATCATTTTCTTATCACCTTGTTTGAATATGGGTATGAAATTAGCAATTTTTAAGCAGTCAGCGACAAGTTTCCTTCATGAAAAGTTTCGTTTATTAGACGCGTCATTGGTGTAATGAGGTTGTTAACATTGCTCTTTATTAAATTGGAACTGAGTTCATATACATCTCGTGAATTGGAGTTCTTCGGCGTTTTAAAGGCTTCCCTTACATCACTGATTGAAACGTTTCCAAATGAGAAACAAATAGTCGGAGGGGTGATTATATTCGTACTACCGAGGATCCCAAGCAGAGTCAGGTAGTCTCGCTACCATGCTGGTTGGAATTTCAGCAAAATAATGATTGAAAGTGTCAGGATCTATATCATCTATCTGAGAATCACTCTCACCTGTATTACGGCTACCGTTCACTATTTCCCAAAGTTTGCTGGTTTTGCTGTTGGATCTTGTGATTACTTTCTCGAATGCATTCCGCTTTGTTTCTCTCAGAGCTCGACGATAATTACGTCGAAAAATAATGTGTTCTTCCAATAATGTATCTGCCGCGAAGTTAGTGCATAGATAATTAAGCAGAAATAATTTATCTCTCATGACTTTTAATTATTGATTAAACCACTTAATTCCAGAATCACATTTTCTAGTACGCATTTTTGTCAGTGGAAATGATTCATTAAAAATTCTTACAATTTCCTTTATCTATGAGTTGCATCTGCCATGTAATGAAAAGTTTGTATTGTACACACAGTTGTTGGAGTGCAAATTCAGTTGTGAGAGTAACCTGAAGAAAATGTTCTTGCCACGCAGCGTAATTGGCCTGATTACCTTCATTTGTTTTGCCCCCTTGCCAAAGATTTCATGTTCCACCGTAAAATTGATTAATTGGCTCAAATGATCTAATATTTGGAGATTCATGACTCCAGTGTTCATAATATTTGTATGAAAGTTAACAAAAATGTTATCAGTACAATTCTGACCACACATTGATTTTATTTTTTATGCATTGTACATTCATATGAATTAGCTGTGTAGTATTTATTATTGTGGTTGCCGTGTCATCAGTTACCTTTGAAAAGGAAAATTATACCTGCTTATTCTTATGTTTCTTGGCCAGAATTCAGGAGAACTAATGGTATCTTTATGGTCAAAACTCACCTCAATCTGGAAAGATAGGTATTTGCTCTTCATTTGCAGCACATTGCATGTTATTGACACATTAGGCAGTTCGCCCTCTATGCAGCGCTTTAGATTTTCTTCCGTTACACCAGGCTTTAAGCCTCCTACAAATAATCATGCATGTTTATTTCTTGTTTTGAGATTATCTACATTTTATTTCTTTTGACTATTTTCTCTTGTGATTTATTCTTTTTTCGAACTGCTATCCACTCATTGGTTGCATCCGAGTTTGTCTTTGTGCTTAAATTTTGGCTATTAATACCCATATCGCTCATTTGATGAACATCAATGTTCTCAGTATTCTCAGTTGTAGATCTTGCTTTACCGTTGTTGATTGTGTTGTGATTTATCTGCTGTCCATGGTTTGATGATTCTTCGTCTTGAATTAGCGCCGATTGTCTTTTCACTGCCCATGCAAGTGTTTGAATGAAATACTAGAAAATTATGTCATATACTGTTTTGTTTTTATTCTGAAGTTTTCACCTCTCCCTTGAATAACTTCATACAATTGTTTATTATTTCGCAGGCCCTTGCCAGTCACAGCATGTCAGTCACAGTCATAACTTTTTGCTCCACTTATCATTTACTTTCCATTTAATCATTCAATCTCCATTCGTAATTCCTTTATAAGAGTATCTTTCGCTAGTATAACTTCCATTTTTTCTTTGCTTTATGATGTCTTTAGCTTTTAGCAGTTCAGACATTGGAACATTCATTGTTCTTTAAGATCAACCTCCTCTGTTTCACATGTTTCAGCTATTTCATGGTTATTATGATTATCAATGGCTGTAATGTTAGATACATTATGACATAGCCTCTGTTGTGTTGTGTTGACAAGTTGACTGCAGCCCTAATTGATTTCCTCAATATCCATCACAGCTTTTTGATGATTCATCAGTTTCTGTACTATTACTCCCTTGTGGTAGAGATTCAAATCTCACATTATTTGTCTGGATATTATTAGTTTGGCCATTTTCTGGCTCATATTTTCTAAACCCTATAACCTCACTTTTTCCGAAGCGATTAGGTGTTGTGACTTATGTTGATGGTTTATGGGGATTTACCCATTATTCTCTGCGTTTTGGTTTGTCATACAGTATCTACTTCTCATCGCTCGTAACAGTTTTCCATAAGAAACACTTTGGATGAGGTTATTCTGAAGAGAAAGACACGTTATCACTCATAATAAACTTTTCCTCTTTTCAGTGAGTGTAAGCAGAAGCTATTTTTATTGAAGTTTTTAAACCGATTATACCAAAATACGCACACGTACAATACAACGCTTTCGCCAAGAAAAGAGCACATTGATTCGCTTACTTTTGCACAATTTTTTCTTTGCTGGAATTCGTAAAGATAAAGTGTCCTATATGCACCTTATCTGTTGCAATGTTAATCTCTACTAAGCCGATTCGCTAAAACTATATGTCACTGTTGATAGCTACATAACAACATTAAATAACCTCAAAGAACGGGAAAATCAATTAAATTGTAAATTGACATCGTAACTGCTTAAAATAATTTGGATTATTTATTTGTTATAATTTGGATTATAAATTAAGCGTAATACAGTCTTTTCTGTATAATAAACGTCTAGACGTACACGCTCTTCCAGCAAGTACAGCGCAACCTGCATTGCCCGCACCGATTCAAAGACCTGCTCTGATGGCCGGTACTGAAATACGTCCAGCCGTAGCGGCGCAACACTCACAATCAGCATTACAACAGCAACGCCAGCAGAGGTTTCGTGGATGTCCTAGTTATGGCACTAGAACAAGTAATATTATTTTATATTAGAATTTCTTGATCCATACTAAGGAGTTTTAGTTACTAATAAAATGTTTTGTACTTCTTTATTTTATTTTAATATTTAGAAAAACAAAAGATTTAATATAAATGAAATCTGTGGATAATACTAGCATAATTATAATTTTGCTAGGTTAGAATTTTTCAAAGGTTTATGTTGTTCTGATATTGATCTATTGTTTGTTAGTTGTATAATTTTGAGATTCTAAATTTTCTATTGTTTGTTAATGAAAGATGTTGTGTTTAAGTTTTACTTTGTTTCGTTTTGATTGAATTTAATAAGGCATTTTTGATTTGACTTTCTTGTCTGACAGTTCTGTAATGTGGGTGGTGGTCGATAGTGTTGGAAATTATGGTATAAGTTTCTCACCTGAAATATTGTTAATTTTGTTTTCAGCGTTGTAAGTTTTGGTTTGTTTCTATGTTATGGTGGGTTTAAAAAAGCCCATTCTGAAAAACGTCAATAATAATACATTAAATTAAGTACAACGGCATATTATACTCTATATTAATATAATACACTAGTGCCTTACACATTAATATGCGCAATACAAATACATATTTCAACAATCAGTAACAAAAATTCCATATAGAGAAAAAAACGTTACTAAAACATGAAATATAGAGTCCAATCACAGAACTATTGAATTTAAAAATTAACTACTTAACTTCATATCATAGTAATCGTTCATCTATATATTGCATTCTCAACCAACACACATTTAATCACATATACTCTGATTAGCCTGCTGGCGAAGCGGATGTGAAATTTTGCGCTCTGTAGAGCGTGCGAAAGATACAGCGCAATCGATCAATACGAGTTAGACTAGACACAATTTATACACTGCACGTGACTACTTGGGTGGCGCAGAGGTATCATACCGGGGTCGCTTAAAAACACCCATAAACACCCAGCAGTTACCGTACAACTGTCCATTAGGCAGGCAAAACGAAAACTACTAAATCACAGACTCAAAGATAAAGATAGAAACACAAATTCAGTACATCGACTAACACACAAACAGAAAGCCAAGACGAAACAGCAATGACCCCCGACGGAATCAGAGCGGAGACCGTCCTTTTAAAAATTAAACACAACCAACTCATAAACATCCAAACAGAACTGGAGAACAAACAAAAAGCCAGCGAACCACCATCCACGTAGCAAATATTGCAAACACAAAACGAAAACAAAAAACAACACAAAGAAGCACCCTTTCTTCTCCAACACAAACACACAACAGCTTCGAGGCCCTGTCTGACACAACAGAGTCGTATACCGAAGACCGAAGAAGACGAAGACACAGAAAAAAAACCACCAAAAAACAAAACACCAAACAGCCCACTAAATACGCAGACTGCCACCACAAACAAACACAAATCACAAAGCATCACCCACCAGCAGAACAAGCTTCTAACCAATATCCTATCCAGCCAAAAGACCACAATCCTTCAAGTCCACTGCTCCACAACCACCGCCAAAAACAAAAATTACACCCATCGTCCTCAGGAAAAAAAAACAATGGACCCAGCTACAACACAAACTCAAAGACGAAAACGGTAGGTACACTAGAGCAGCCAACAAGACTGAAGAAATAGCAAGCCACACAAACAGAAACTGATTACAGGGATCTGTTCAAAATCATAGAAACACACAAATACCCATTCCACACCTACCAGCTGCAAAGCGAAAAATTCTTAAAGGTTGTCATCCGGGGCATCATTCTTGAAATTATAGAGAATGAGATCAGGGATGACTTCCGAACCCAGCTATTCGAACCTCTCCAGATCCTTCGTTTCTCCAGAGGAGACGCCACACCCCACCCCATGGTAATGGTGAAACTGGACCACAAATTCAAGTCGATCTAATACCTAAAACTCTGCTACACCAAATTCATTTTAAATAAGCACCGCGAAAGGTAAACTTAAAGTAAAAGCATATGCATTGCACACCCCGCATATGCGCTGAAACAGTAGATTAATGTTGTTTTAGGTCAACGCGCCTGAAAATCTCAAAATCCACCCACGACAGGCACACAAAAGACCCAGCAAAAAACACAAACAAATCAATCGACACTACCCGGAAAACGAGGAAACTCGACTCCGGGAAAGCAACAATCCCACACACAATTAATATATTTTTAAACTTTTACAAAGATGCAGGTTTTTTTTATATGTACTGGTAAATGATTATAAGCATAACTCGCCGTACATATTGGGGTTTTATTTTAATAACTGGAGTGAGTAAAACGTTGTATATAAATATTATTGACATTACGCGTGTTGTAGTTAGGGTTTAAAAATGAAGTAATTATACATGTATTTCACTTATAAAATAAATCATACTTAAATATATTTAATATACAATTTATACATGGTATCTTTCACAATCTAAATCTTACGTTTGGCGGGTGCGCTAGTATATATATATATATATATATATAAATATAATAATTATCAAATCACGCCCAAAAACATGTAAATCTATCCACGGTTTTTATGACATCTCTCTATAATACATATGTAATATATCTCTCTATCTTTAGCATCTCCTGAGAAGAATCTGGTAACTGAAAATTTACCAATTACTAATCCATATGGAGTATCTTGCTGTATAATAAACAAAAATTTCTGACATTTTCTCAGTTCTTCCAATCTGTACCTACTTTAAATGAAATCTCATAACATAAAATTCTTTTTCACACATGCTTCTAAAAATTTTCGAGCCTCTTTCACTCAAAATAGGTGCTATTTCTACAACTTAACATTTTAATAATCTTGCTAAGTTTGTCTTCTTCTATGATCTTATTTGCAATCTTAGTCAACGCATTAACTACTGATTCAACTGTTTCTTGCATACCGCTATTGCGATATATCCATATGTTTACATAAATTAGAATATGTATACAATACCGCACGAAGTCAGATAAATGCCTATTAACAATATCCTTAAAAAACCGTGTACGTTTGTTTTCTACTAAACAACACGCAATTGCATGGACAATCATTTAAAATCCATACTTGTAATTTTGTTAAATTCGTTCATTTGCACAATTTTCATCCTGGTCACTCCTTTCGAGCTTTACGACACTCAGTGTATTTAACCCTTCCATAGAGTTATCCAGAATAACATTAAGAACTGATTCACGATTTAAATCTCTCTTTACAATCGAACTGGTTTTTTGAGATTGTGCTCTCATTGGAACGTGTATATTAGCGTCCTGTAAAAAAACACAACTCTTTTAGCTCATCGCTAACGGGTTTAATCCAACTAAGACTATCTACTACTACATTTACAGCACCTTTCACACATGAAATTGTGAAATTTAATTCTTCTAAAATCAATCTAAATTTTGTCAACCGTCTCGAAAGATTTGTCCTCTTAAAAATAATAATAATAATATTAATTAATGACTTCCTATTAACAATTTATTTAAAACTTGTGTGGGTAACGCATACTGTGCGTAAATGGTGGTTTTACCATTTCTGACTTTACCTGGTGTTCAAAAGAACATATGAAATCCCTTCTTTTTTCGTTATGTGATTTAATAAACTAGTCATTGTGGCAGTCACTGTCTAAAACAAAACAATATTTACTAACGTTTACAATTACATGAACTTACTTTATGCCATTTAACACAAGTACATGGCGTAATTTTAGTAATTGAAACATTTTAAACTACTATATTGTACTAGATTTAAAATTATTGCCAGAATGCACTTTTTGCCGTTCCATATTATTATTTGTACATTCCGCATTGTTGTTATGAAATTATTTTCTTTTTATTTGCAGCAAAACGATTCTTACTGTAATTGTTCCTATAACGATTATAACTATTGTTTGGATTATTTTTAAAGAAATAAGCTTTTGTGAGTTAACTCATTCTTAACCGCCTCATTTACATCTACCGTAGTTCGTATTCTTTCTCTGATAGACATACAATTACGTTTGCGATCAATCAATTTCAAATCCTTACTATTTAATCCCGAGTTAAAAGAATTTATGGCTACACTTTATACAATAATTATTAGCTGTATACAATAATTTTTGCGTTTGTCCCTTACCCGACTGAGATATAGTGAGTTTAGTTTAACAGTGCTACCAAACTCATGCAAATTGGAAGCCCCTTGTTTCACATTACGTAGTTAAGCCATCAAAGCAGACACACTTTCCTTAGGTAAGAAATAATATTTTAAATCATTTAATAATTATAAATAAGAGACATATACTTTTTTTCATTCGTAACTTTGCATTATCTGAAAATCTACATTTTTAAAACGACATTCATTAATAATTTCTTATTTTCTTCCTTTAACATGCTATCGTACAATAAAACAGCATCTATTAACTTTTATAAAGTCTTTATAGATACTAGTCTTTATAGATATAAGACTAGCAGCTAATTTTAGATCAAAAGAATCGGTCATTGTTACAATATTTGATTTACTTGTTAAATAAATTACTTTAAAATATTTTAAATATGCTTTTAATACTTTATATATA
>WYDF02039006.1:0-12518 GCA_009867245.2 Adranes taylori | reverse complement strand
ACAAAGTATAAGGAAGTAACTGTATTTGTTTTAAAACAAGTTTCTCCTTTTCTAATTTTTTTACTATTTTTTAAATATTGTAACAAAGTACCCCTGCTTGGGGCTTCTTTGAACCAGTCACTTATTTTTATGGAAATTGAATACAATTCACTAGTTGAAAATTATTGTAACCCCTCGCCCAATAATCTGCTAATGAAATGACACTGCAAATTGGCAAAAGCAATTTTTATTTACATATTTAAACATAAAAAACAAATTTGTAGGTATGAAAAACATGATAAAAACTTTATTTTTGTTCATATGACTTTTGAATGCTTAATTTTTCATAATCAGCCATCTCAGGATCATGAAGTTCCCCCGTTTCATTAGCTTCGGAGGGTTGATTATTTTCTTAATGTCAGCCCACACATAGACAAGAATAGCCTTTTTGTTTGGCCACTTCCAGAACTTTTTGGTTTTGCTCATATAATTTACTATAAGGCCTAACTCTTCTCCATTGGGCAATTTTGTTACCAAACCCGGATAGTGCTTTCCTTCATACATACGACAAAGTCACCTTCTTCTAAGTTACGTTTTAGAGATTCTGGGTCCGGTATCGGTAGTGTTTGTTTGATAGGCTCAATGGTACTAACGTCTTCAATGGTACAAAATCTTCAGATTCACTTCCCGTTACAGAAGAGTGCGAGCCGTCATCAGAAGCACTGTTATCATGAAGACTATAAGAACTAGAGTTTTTTTATTCACTTGCTGATTTTTTGCTTTCTATGTCGGCACCCCATTTTTCGGCTTGAGCGCAGAAGTTGATGCGCCTTCAAAATCCATTTCACTTGCGCTTGACTCATCAAACAACTTGTACAAACACTTGTTCCAGCTGGAACATTCAATTTCTTACGTTTCATAGTAGGCTTACTTTTTTTGTACATCCTTCCTTCTTTCTGCACTTTCTTCTAAGATTTTGCATGAAACTGTCTCCTATCAGTCTTTTCATAGGGCTGCTTAAGTTATGTTGAGGCAAGCGCTCCGGTACTTTGGGTCTGTCAAAAGGTACTATGCTCGTTTTTTCGAATCCAGTTATCATGTTTTTCTTCTTCTCTACATACAAATAAACAACCAGCTGGTTAGGAAATTTATCCTTGGGTAAGCTTGTCATTGACTTCTTTTTTTTTCTTCCACAAAGTCAATATATTACGCCATTCTCTTTTCATGGGGACGTAGTAGGTCACATCCAACGGTTAGGTGAGATGCGTAGAGTTTGATGAATTGATCTTACAAATCTTACATTGTTTTCCTCGCAAGTTTTAAAACTTCTAAGTTGATATGGGAACTTAAGTTATGACCTATCAAAACCTTGACATCAATCTTTTTCAACTGAGGAAGTAAGGTGATCTTACATCAATCTTCGAATGTCCCCATATCGAACCAGCCACATTTTGTCCTGTTGTATCTGCAACCCGCAAGGCTATCTTCGGTTCATGTTTGGCTAGTTTGGTCCACACTAATTCACACCACCATCCAGGACAGAAGATTTCCATAATAAAGACATTAATTCATCGGTCAAGATTAATTACCGACAATCAAGAAATAGACTCGTGAAGTCGCAATATTGCGAGGCGCACTTCCAGATAATGGTTATGGTATTACCCAAATAAACAAGAATCTACCCCTGAAACACAAAATACAACGTCCGGAACCAGCACCACCTGAACCAATTGCCCTTGCAACTCTTCCGTATATAAAAGGAACTACGGACAAAATATCATCTATCCTAAAGGAAAGCGGCATCAAAACAATATTTAACACACATAAAAAAATCAGCAGCACATTTCCCAAACTAAAAGATAAAATTCCACTAGAAAACCAAGGAGTGTACGAAGTACCCTGCATTGAATGCGGTTTGGTATAGGTCGGTCAAACAGAAAAATATCAGCCAGAAGAGCTGAACACACTAAGACCTCAGCAAGTCCGCTCTTGCCCAATATAACTCCGCGACCGGTCATAGAATAGCTTTTGACAACTCTAGAATAATAGTCACTGAAACCCACTATAGCAAAACAATTACTATGAGCCATACAAATCGAAAAAAGATTGAATACGATAAATAAATGCAACGATCATGAAAACATTTCTAGCACTTTGAAACTTGTATTACATCCGTACCGTGAAAATAAACAACAAATAAGGCCCATTAACAACAAACCAGACAAAAATTCATCTACGGTACGACCACCATCAGCAGCCACTAAACCAGCCAATGTACGATCACCATCAACAACATATGTAGACAAACCAACAGGCGTCACCGTACCAGGTGCGGCAAGCGCTGACGTAGAAAGCAGAATAACAAGGTCGTATGCGAAACGCATTAAACAATAATTTTTGAGACTTGTTCTAACTCTCGGCAATACCAGATGTGACTTTGGCGAAACGCTGGCATACTGAAATGTCTACCACGCGAGATATAACCCTGAAGACAAATACTACTCACCGTATTTATATATATATATATATAATTTTATTAACTTATGTATGGCTTATTTGATAATTACCCTTATTTGCACGCACTTATTTGCAGTGATCTTATTTATTCATTTAGATTTATTTTACTTTACCTCGATACTTAAAACTTGTTACCGAATAATTCTAAATTACTTTATTTGTAAAAATCATGCTTAAAAAATTATCTAATCTATTATCAAGATACTAACTGGTAAATTCTGTAAGGCTTCATACTTAATTACTTAATTATTTTCCCGTTACTAGATTCGGCACTTCGATTTATTCATGACTTTATTTCAGTTATTGATTATTTTTATTAATTCATAATTATATTTTTATGGATCTGGCTGGTAGAGATTTCTGCGGCTGATGCCAAATCTTACTGTTACCTCAAGCGTCTTGTATGGCATTTTTATTCTTTTCGTTTCCCCTCTAATGGGACTACCTAGCCACCTGTGTGTAGATTTCACTAATTGTGTCTAGGCTTGATTACTGCATCTGTCTACATACATACCACATAAACTCCACACGCTGCACACACACCGATATTGATTTAGATCGATAATTCGCCTATACCCTTCTCAAGAGCATCTAGTTACACTAGTTACCCCACTCTATTTGTTACATCAAATTGTGTTCCTATAATGTTTATTTAAGACTAAATTAAATAGCATATTATTTCTACATTTTGAGCTTAAAACGGATCTACTGTAAATTTGCCCGTGAGTGTCCACCTGATTTACACCGCTAAACATTTTTTACGACTAGTTATCTAGAAGTATTTACATTATTTGTGAGTATCAAATACTCCATCTTTCTAACGTGAAGTAAACCAGGATAGTCAGCTAACTAATTAGTTGAAATATTAAATGCTAAACACAGCCAAACGTTACCGCTTGCGTTTTTTTTTTCTAGTCGAATTGTACTCTCATCAACTAATGAACTTATAGAATGTTGGGCTAATAGATCGTTAAAGTACTAGATTTGTTAGCAAGTGACATTATCAAAACTTGATAAACAACAATGTATTTACATCGGGCCTAGAGAAAGGTGGCGGGACAGTCCACTAATTTTTCCCAAACCGCAATTTAATTTCAAGGCATTACTAGAAATTAATAATTTTTCCTATATTAAATTTATTAAAACCCCATAAATAATTTTTTTTTCGTTTTTCTATGACAACGTGAAAAATGTTATATGAAATATTACGCCTATATGTGACGTCAATATTGCTATAGATAAATAAAATTGTGAGAGTATTTTCTGTTTAGATGAAAAATGATATTGCCTCTAGCACGCAATATTGATAGAGTTCATAATGTCTTACATATGATGTTTGTTTTTATATAAATTTTTTCTTACACTTGGAAGCTTCCTTTTATTTGCCTGTTCTTTTCATATATTAGTTTACAGGAAATCAAATGGTAAATATGATCTAGAAAATATAGCTTCGCAATATAAGTGTCTGGTTTATAGCTTTTGTTTTAGGCTTGTATATTTTGAGATCTATAAACCGTGCCATAAAAGTTATATAAATGTTCCTCTATAAACCTGGGTTTAGCATTTATATTTTATAAATAAGTTGATGTTATCCATGAACAATGTTATGATGTAATTTATATTCCGAATAGTTTTGCTCAGAAAATATAATCTATGTATCCATTGCTTGATTTGTTAACCATTGCTACAATTCTTTACTTTCTAATGGCTGTCAAACACTGATTTAGAACATAACATTTTTTGTAAAAAATAAAGAACAAATAAACTCAAAGTGTAAATTTGTTTTTAAATAAATCAGATGCAACTGCCGGAGGTTTGCTATCGAAATTTTTAGAATCGTCTTTAATTTTCTCCAAAACTTGAACAGAGTTTTCAAAAGAAAATATCAGTTCTGCTCGAGCTGTTGGTTTGACTCAAATGTCTTAATTACAAAGAATTTTCAACTGTCTGTAAGTCCTTGGTCAACTTTTGAAAACGTTTATTACTGACTGAAAAAAATGCATACTAAATGTGCAAAGTATCGAAAAACTCTAAGACCAGTGAGAGCTGCAAAGGCCAGTTCCTCGCAACTTTTCTTTGTGTACAATGTCCATCTTTAGTAGTCTTTCTACAAGAACAGGTTTACAATGCATATCGGATGTTAACTGCGAAACGATCCTGATGTTATGAGTCAAGCGCTGTGTTGGTCATGATGGAGAGGATGTCTGCTTGCTCAACTTCTTTCAAAATAGCTTCACGCGCTTTTAGATCCCAACAAATCGATTAATTCGTTCTGGCAGCTGGTGGGACTGAGGTACGTCATGTGAAGAGATCATGAGCTGCTTTGATCTAGCTACATTTTCATGAGAGGACAGTGTCAGGAAATCAATTTCACAGTTTGAATAAAATTTCCATCTATATTTTCTTCAGACCACGAAATACCACGAAATGCTAAATCTTGTTTACCAACATTTTTTACTACCTCAACAAAAATTTGAAGGACCTTTCTCTGATAGTCTTTATCTTGCTCTTCTTTCATTTTATTGTTCCTAATAGATTATCTAGAATAAGATAGAGATCACTCATAGCTGCTCGCTGAGACTCGGAAGAGAAGTGTGCGGATAATTTTTCTAGTTTTTTAACCCCACAACTTCTCATTATATGCAATTGTCGAACACCCATTCTTGATAAGCACATGATCTCCCTACTCCTTCTGGGAAAAAACAGGAAGCAAAACAGAATGCTGCATCTTTCTCAGGACTATATTCTAATAAAGAATATTCAGAATACCATTCAGGATGCATTCGAGGCGGTTTGTTTCCTGATATGTTTGTATTGGCAGGAAAAATGCTGAGTTTTGGTTGAAATGGCCGAAATGCAATCGCTGTCTTTTATCGTTTAGCAGGATTGTGCTTTACTGAACTTCCGCTACCTCCTTGTACAGCAATATTATCGACAAAAAATTTTTTATCTTCTTCCTTGGCACATTCTAACAATTCACTATTTTTTTCATGAATTTTAGTTAAATAGTCGATCAGCTCAACAAAAAATAATTTTTGGTTTGGTGCTGTATCATTTTTCTATCGTTTCAAAATTTCTTCGGCTCTTCCCTGATTTGTCAAGAATTCTGCGACGCGACCTACGTAGTGAATCCAAGTACATTCATGTTCATCTTCCGTTTGATCGTTTAAAGGCGGCGATGGCGATGGTGGAAGTGATGGTTGTTCAGAAATCGGTAACTGAATGTTTGCATGCAAAGGTCCATCTTCATTTGTAGCTTCACCGTCTGACGATGGCCGTCAGTTTTTGAGTGCGAAGAAATTTCCGAGTTCTAGCCAAAAGAATTTGACTTTTCTTCCTTACTTAGTTCTTCATTATTGGTTAGCGGAATTGGTGGTACGATTGACGCTTTTTTTTTTTAGAGGCCTCGATTGGACTTGACGGAGCTCCAACATGTTGTACACTAACAAGTTTTCCACTGTCAACAGTGCTCTCGTGTAGATTTCTGTAGTCGTCGTCAAACAGGCTACCGCAATCTAAGCATTCTAATTTTGTTCTTTTTCGCCTAGATATTATAAACACAATCTGAAAATTAACAAATAATGAAAGGAGTAAACTTACACGTGGAGGAAAATAGTTTTACATATAATTTTAGAATTGGATCTCACAACTTGAAATAGAAATAACATTGGTAACTTATTAAATAGCAATATAATAATTGTAAAAAATGTGTTTACTAGTTTCACCGTATAAAATCCAAAAACAATAAAAAGTTATGAAAAAATTCCTTCAATCATTCCCGAGAATTAAAAAACTTGTCAATAGCCGGACTTGAACCCAAACTTTCAGATTTGAATTAAATCCGTGCTAAAAGTTGTAAAAAAAACTACTAGTTACGGGCATTTATTCTATTAGGAAGAAAAAATTCCGGCTGGTCGGAAAAGCCAATATCATGTGATTTTATGTAAACTTATGGCTTGGGTGCCAAGACTCTGTAAGGGTATGGGAAAATATATGTTAATACAATAAGCGTTGTATACATGGAATGAAAACACAATCTATTTGAAGTACGTTGTAAACAACTCATGAATGCAGCAGCATGTTCTTCTTTATTCGACTTGGAAGAAACTATCAAAGGATATGCAAAAGTCGGGACGATTTGAGCAACCGGGCAAAATGCGACGGTTGTTTGGGTGGACAGTTCGCGATCTATTTAATAACTCCTTCAATATTGTTGTATATAAATATTGAATTTATTAGTTGCAATAATTAAATTAAGGTTGACTATAGCAATATGAGATGAAATTATGACATAACTTTTGATGTCAGTCCTTAGGATGTTCTACGATTTCAACTTAAATTACTATACCTTTCTAGAAACTGGTTTGTCAATACCTTGTTATACAAAATTTTATTGCCAGCCTTAGTACTCGGTTAGTATAGCGACGGGTAAAGTATTTTTGTAGAACAGGTGGGATCTGTTCCTGTTACAAATACCTGTGACAAATAGCTGTTACCAGGACTCCTCGATCATTTTTCACTTTGTATGGAATTGGTGAGTTTTCGGGCTCTAAAAGTCTACATATAAAATGATATGATGGAGGGAGGGTGGAGGGTTGGTGATGGACCATCTTTCTATGAAATTATTTTTTTTATAATTTTCAATAATCTCATTTCAATAATCGCTATTGTTATACAAATACAAAAGCATTTAACCAATTTTTTTTTGCTCTCCTCCCAATTCTCTAGGTATCTAAATTATCTAAAAAATTTGAACAATAATTAAAAAATTTGCCACCACAGATCCCTGGCCTTTTCTGATTTGTAAGTTCTTTAGCCAAATTTATTATTGTAATTATGATCAACAATATAAATCAACAATATATATTTTAAAACGTATTATTTATAAGTTAAGCACTACC
Organism: Adranes taylori; assembly: GCA_009867245.2. Lineage (NCBI taxonomy): Eukaryota > Metazoa > Arthropoda > Insecta > Coleoptera > Staphylinidae > Adranes > Adranes taylori. Next base: position 5,121 of record WYDF02039006.1, on the reverse strand, counting down.
TCTCGCCAGATAAAACGCCATTTAAGCGAAATAATGAGAATGAGTGGACTTCTACTCATCTACTACAGTACTCGTAGTTGTTACTGATATCAGATATTGTTCATCAATATCAAGTTAATATTTTGTACTAGATGTTACAGAATGATCTTTAAGAGTAGATTGTTTTTCTGTCGCAGCTGTTCCGGCGCACTTATCTAGTATTTTATACTAACTAGTATCAGCTACTATTTTGTATCTGGCTAAGAATATCGTATCGGTTGATATCGGTGCATGGAGCACGCTTCTCACATGGTTCTGCAGAAGTTATTGTTTCTATGGTTACATACGTTCGCTGATTCAACCGTATACATGAATATGTTTTCGCTAGAAATGTAGAGATTGTCGAACACAATATTTGGACGCGTGAAAGGTAGAGATTGGTATTAAGTCCTTAAAATATGTTTTCTGTATTTTTGGTGACGGGAAAGGAAGTAAAAAAACATTTTTATAAATTTCTTAAAATAATTTGTGAAGATAAACAAAAAACAAAAACGATAAAATAGTTTTCAATGCATATCTCTTCCAAAATAACAGATTCAATACGTACCAATCATCCTTAATTGGAATATATTTATTATTTTGTTACCAATAATGGGTAATTCCGTTTATTTGCACTTTATTATATTCATATAAACAAGACTAGTAAGAAAACATTTTCAACAATATGTTCTCTTATACTAATATATTATTTATGAAAGTTATTCAAAACCCAAGAAGAATCTTACATAAATAGTCTTTCAAAACGTATTATAGAGCATAGGAGTATGCAAATTACATTATATATTCGAGTTTAATTTAACTGAATGTTGTAGCAAACTTTTATAATTATTCACATTTTATGGCGCACTCAAATTACATATTTGTCTATTAAAACTACTACATGGTGGCTTGCAATATGAAGAGCAAGTTTGTTTCCTTGTAGATCCAATTCACTGTGGTTAAACTATAACAAAGTTGCGGGCGAAAAACTGTTAGATAGTTATTATATTTTATAAATTCATAAACTTTGGGTTCGGATATATTCAAATAAACGACTATGTGGCACTTTGAATAGAAATTACTCTATCTTTTAATCTATTATATTATTTATATGAAAAAAAATTATCAAAATCTAGAAAATATGAATTGACTAGAATGCTTTATTGGGTTATACATGAAATGTTTATTTATACTCGTCAAATTAAATATTGTAAGAAAACAAAAACAAAATTGTATACTACAGCAGTAATTAATGTAAGAAAACAAAAAACTGTATATCACAGCAGAAAATTTATGTAATGTACTTACAATGACAATAACAATATATGTGTAATTTGATACTCCAAAAATTTATTGTAGAAATAAAACGCATGGTTAGTTGAAAAATGCTTAACTTTCTTTTTAAATTTTTATATTGGCAATGATGTTATGTCGTCTGAAAATTTATTAAAGTATTTAACTTTTACTGACTTTTACTGACTCTGGCCATTTTTGATTTCTGTAAGTCTTGTTTCTATAGGACGTGGCGTATTTTTAAATCTCCTATTGTGATCGTGTATTTTTGAACCCATCACTAGCGAATTTTAATTGCTTTTAGTATGAAGTAAGACTTCCAAAATATAAATACAGGGAAACGATAATATATTTAACTGAGTGAAAGCTTGCCTATAGTCTGCCATGTAATGCAAATTGGAGAGAATGCGTACCGGTCTTCTTTGAATTCTAAACACATGGGTCCAGTCTATGCATGACTCCACGTATTTATGCTATAACAATTATAACAGAGAATGGTTCCATAATACGCTTGTTTTAACACATTACCCGAAACAAACTGTGCTAGACATCTTATCAGAGAAACATTCATGGATAGTACAATCATGACTTACTGCATTGATGTTCCCAAGTAAGTTTACTATCCAGAATGACTCCCAGGAATTTAACCACTTTTTCGGATTTACACTTTAATGAAAAATGTAGGTACTGCGTTTTATAGACTCATTTACGCCTAGACCATTCTGCATGAACGATTCTTCATCCATAATATGTAATGTATTAAGTGATAAATTTTAGTCGAAAATAGAAAGTTATAAGCAATGTTCCTTCTAAGTTTTCTCTAATTCACGAACAATATGAAATCAATGAAAATTATTAGAAATTTTCAGAAGGACCTAGAAAAAGTTCAGGATACAGAAGTTTGAAACACTGGAATTGCTACTGCTGCAACTAATGTTCCATCAGAAAATAGCCAAACTTATATGCAATTTTGTCTTTTGGTAATATTAAATGTTTAGTTATTACTTTTTCCATATTTGTAATACTTGATCTCTTTAGGTAGAGGTAAAATGGCCTTACGTAGTAGTACATTGACCGTAACTTATTTGTCTCGACTCATATAACAAGTACAAGAGCAGAATATAATCGTATCGTCTAAACCATTAAATAGTATTCAGTGCCTAGCGCAGAGACAACAGATAATTGATACCTATGTAACAAATAGGACACGCGAATCTACGTGGATAGACTGACAAAATAATTAGGCGTCATTGCTAAATGGTTATATATGGGACTCAAAATTATACACGCCGTTTCTGCTTTCAGCAATGCACTCTTTCGTACGCCAAAACTTGTTGGGGTTGGTGGATTTGGTAGATTTCTGTTTCAAGCATCTATAATTTGCTGTGATGTATGTTGCATACATTAATTCTCTGGCCCGCTACATATATACTGTAAAGTTTACCAAGTTTTTTATAATCTTTCAAGCAGATTTGTCTTTTGCAGATTTATCAAATTAATACAAGCCATAGAGAAATGATACATTAGACCTTAAGGATATTCAAATGTTAAATAATCATGTTTACAGCCAATAGAATAATATTTACTTTCTCCTATCTCTAACCAATAAGTCGTTAAATATAGTATAGAAATACTCAAGCGCTGCATTAGCACAATCTCAAATAATTCCTTTACTCCAGTTGCATTGCGTTTAGTGGGATACAAATATTATTATTAATAGTAATATTTTTAAAATTTGTGTTATGTATACGCTAACTTTGGTAACTTCAACATGGTAACCTCCCAATATCAAAAGATATGCACAATGATCCAATAGATTTCATTCAGTTATGTTGTATTATACTGTGACGACGACGCACTTTTTGCATTGTCGCACTGTGACAGTGGCAGACGGTTTATGTGGCGTCCTTGCTTGGGACGTCAAAGTATGCGACTTACGTTGCTACGATCATATGCTAACGGAACTCCCACACGCAATGCTGCTAATGGGGTGACTAGCGACTGTCAAAAATAAAGGCGTAACTCAATATCTTATTTAATACAGAATGACTAAGACCTTCGAGAATTTTTCTCGGGTGCCAGGTCCGTTTAAAGTGAGACCGCACTTCGAACTGATGTTGTTGTTTTGGTCCTCAGTGAATTTCTGAGGCCTTAGGTAGGTACCTGTCTTCTGAGTTCTTCAGAGGTTCTCGTTCTTGCTGGGAGTATCTATAAAATCAACTTATCCACTAACGAGTGAAACTGCATTAACGATTTAACATAACCGTGTATTATTCTTTTAGACATTTAAACAGACAAAGAAAGAAAATATTAATACACAATAAAATGTCAATTAATAAAATGGCAACTAAAGAAGTCGTATACAACGGTTCAAATGCTTATTAATAAAAACGGCGTATATGTCATAACGTCGGTACATGAAAAGCAATATGATAATGCGGTGATAAAATAATGACGCGGAGAGCATGTAACAGGTATCACTCATAAAGCGGGCTAATATGCCATAACACGAAGGTAGGGGTGCGTTCAAGCACACAACAAAACTAACGGAATATGCACGTAGCTCGGAAAAGGATTAATGGGTCACGTAACGAGGTGAACCACAAGTCACGTTGTCCAGTGCATACAACTGACAGTGAGTCACAAGCTAGCAGTATACACTCTCGGTAAGGTGCAGATTAGCAAAGTAATATACCACTAAGGCGTGTAACGAGGTGAATAGCGCACGTCATAGAATCTAGTGATACTATCAAAAGTTAATCACAAATCAATAGTATTCACTCGGTAGGGTAAGGATATGCTTTTAAGACGTGTAACGAGGTGAACCACATACGTCACAAAGTCTAGTGCCTGCAACTGACAATGAATCAAATGCCAGTAGTATACATTCTAGAAGGGTATGAAAGGGATTACTGTTGAGACACGATACGAGGTCAAGCACACACGTGGGGATCTCTAGTGCTTGCAATTGGCTATAAAGCAAAAACCAACAGTATACACTCTAGCTATAGAAGTAGGTTAAAGGAATAGGTAGGAGTGAGAAGCAAATCTATTGCAACAATGTAACACATACATACGGTCTGCCATACAGTATCACTGGGAAAGTTAATAACAGAACGCAAAACAGTATTAGCTAAATAATATTGTTTACACACAACGCTGACGGCTTTACGTACAAATGTGGCTGCGGCAGGCTCTCGGCTCATTGATTTCAATGAGACGAAAATAGGAACTTAATTCTAATGCTAAACCAAGCGCACATTATATAGACCACTGACTACACGGAAATACACACAACTGCAGTGTAGCAGTGTGCCCCACAATCATTAGTTATATCACCCATGCACGCTTTCCTATGCGTACGTGCGTTTCCCACTTCCTTTAATATAATAATCAGCGTCATACATGTATACGCACATATAACCGCATGCACACAGCTAACATATGAATAAAACGGAACCAATATACGCACTTCTATTGCACACTTGTTAAGATATCTATCTTTCTTTGCATGTTCTTATATCGATACACCTATCTGCGTCACGCATAATAATAAACAGCAGGTGTGTTTATTGAAGACGCATAACAGATTATAGTGTTAATAATATTGATTTATTATTTATAACATAAAAATATACCATCTAATAATGTTTCCTTATCTGTTCCACTTGTGACAACGTGTTTTGCATTAATTTACAGACAGACGGATAAACATGCATCAGCTCGTAAAGCCACCTCATTCGCAACGAACAAACTTATTAACAGAGTTTAATAGATATTATTTTATTATTGCTTTATCTCGTAACATCT
>WYDF02038995.1:0-12518 GCA_009867245.2 Adranes taylori | reverse complement strand
GCTTCTTTATATTGGGGGGAGGGGGCCCATCCGATGAATTTGCCACGGGCCTCGAACGGTATAGTTACGCCACTGGATCTTCCTAAAGACCTCAACGAATTTAATACAAAGTAGAACACGCTATGTCGACAGGATTACATTTAAGATCTTAATATGTATATTATCAAAAGAAAAAGAGTAAGCCCCCCAGTTTTTCAAAAGAAAAAGAAAAAGAGTTAAATGGGTAGATTAGATATAGATGCCCATCACTAATTTTTCTGATCACTCATTTTCTTTTCATTCATTCCAATAAGTCCTATAACACTATTATTTCAGCAAGGCAGAGTAGATGAATATCATCTGGGTTTATATATAAGGAAACGCTATCGAACTCTACTCCCAGAATATTACCATCCGCACATTGTTTCTGTTGAAAGCAGCGATACAGATCGTTGTCTGATGAGTGCTGAGCTCGTAATGGCAGCTATGTATCCGCCAAAAGGAGATCAAATTTGGAATAATGAACTATTGTGGCAACCGATTCCCATACATACAGTACCGCAACAACTGGACACAGTAATTAATTTCTAAATAAATATTTTTCTAAAACATGAATATTTGTTTTTGAAGATTTATATTTTTATATGTATAAATACTATGTGCAAATATTCAATTTAACTTTTAATTTAAAGAAAATAGCTGTGGCAGTAAAAACTTGTCCAAAATATGTACAATCTTATGAGGAAGTAATGAAATCATTTAAGATCAAAAAATTGGACGAACAAAATAAAGAGCTGTATGAATATTTGTCACTACATTCTGGAGAAGAAATAAAAGATATAGTTCAAGTACATGAATTATATATTACATTAGACATTGAAAGTTTAAATAATTTAACATTGCCTGAATGGACAGATTCAGTATTTCCAAACAAAATGTGGTTTTCTGCAGCAATCGAACTTCAAGTTTTTACAGAGACAGATTATATGAAAAAGATAATGTCAGGTGAGAAATATTTTCCTTTAGATTTAAATTAGAAAACCAATTCAAACTTACAAATTTTAGGAATTCTAATTAAAGAAATGATAAATCATATGTACGAAAAAGTTAAAAATCCTTTGTCTGAAGACAAAATATATTTGTATGCCGCTCATGATTTAACGATAGTTAGTTTATTACGAGCTCTTGGTTTTAATGAGTTATTGAAACCACAATTTGCAGCATCCATATTTATTGAGCTACACATTAAAAATGAAGTACCTTTAATTAAAGTAAGTATATTTTAGTAATAAAGTAACCAGACTTTAAGAGTTTGCTGATTTCTACAGCATTTCCATTTTATAATCAGCGACATTGAGTGTTCAGGAAATATACAGCAATTTTGGATAATAATAGTAAATCTAGATTTAAATGGAGAAAACTAACCACACAGTTTTGCGCTTATCACATAAAATATGTTTGTTCCAGTTCGCATCGGCCACAGATTTATACACTGTCTTAAGTAAGCAGTTTCATAATTTGTATCTGGTACGAAAGATAAAGGCATATCGCATTTCTTGCAGTACATTGTAGTTTGACAAGTTATACAAAATCTCCAACGGATCTTTCAACAAAATTTAAAATGTGAACAATATTGTCATAGCGAATGGCTGGATTTGAACTTAGAGCTATACGTAATTTAATTACTTTCTATTGCATTTGGCAAAATACAACATCAAAGTATATAAAGTATCTTCAAGTTGGTATTATCCAAAAGTTTATTTTCTTCCTTCCTACCTTGCTGTAACTTGGAAAATTGTAATAAAAGAGGTGAAACTTAAAGAATTCTTTCTGAATACAACCATAAGTATATAATAACCACAGAGAAACAAAAAAGAACACAATGCATACAGAATTGTATCAACATGCTTTTACCAGAAATTATGCTAATATGAATAGTATCAATATGGCTACTCTAATTACCACTCGTTCTATATGTGACTTTATATACGACGATCTCAAAAATCATGAAAAATCCCTATCGGTTATGTGTAATTTAACAAAAGAATTTGGTATGCATATGTCATAAACTATTCCTAGAAAAAATCCAACATTATCTTTATCAAGGTAATGTTTTTGAACATGTGTGGCCTTAACTACATAACACAAAACACTACATAACTTAACTACATGACACAAAAAAATTTCTATATTTATCTGACGTCCCTTATTGTAATACTTAAGGCGCTATCGGAGGTTCAGGGTGCTATACTGTTGTAGAATTTTATATATTTATTAAGTATACTTTACAATTTTTCAAATAGCGATATTCATATGACATTAAATACTAAATATTTTTTGCAGTTCTTTTATAAGGACCATCCATACGCAGAAACTCTGGAACTGTTTTCAGAACATTGTAAAGCAGATTGCAATTTAGAAGAATATTATAATTTCCTAAGTGGGCTTATTCCAGAAGATTGGTTCGAAGAATGCAAGCTGTAACAATTTCAAATATACAATTACTTTTTTTGTGTCTTTTCCTGAATATGAGTTTAGAAGGTATATGAACTCCGTTTTTTCCGTAAGGAGATATTTTGGGAATGTAAGAAAAACATAAAACAATCGATTTATGCATTCTAAATAGCCCATAAATGTTACTTTTAAAAGAACAAATATAATTGTTTATTTGCATAATTAAAAAAATTAGTTACAACCATTCTTTGTTCATCCGTCCAGCTGTACCCTCACATTCTTTCACCCAATACAAAACCTATTTCCTTGCTCTGCAGATCCACACCTAAAACTAGCAATCATCAATAATTTTTTTTCATACTATTGCTGACGATAATTATTGAGATAAATACTTTTTCCTGACTTTCTACATCCTTCGTCATAGATTCAATCACCGTCAGTCCTTCCCATCCATATTTTCATATTCATTCATGCGCTTTTCTCCTATCAATACTCTAGTCATTATCCCCCCCCCCCCCCCCTTCCCCTTTCTTCATCGTTAATATATACACACTCTTTCCAATACTCTTTCCAATACTATCTTCATCTCTTATCACATTAATTTCGAATTTAACCATCCTACCAGCCAATATTTATAAAGTTTGACTCCTACAGAGTTATTCCATTAGGAGTATATCTCTTACCCTTCTGTACATGGCCTTCGCAGATGATGTCCTTCATGGTAGAAGCTCGAGAGCAATTAGAGGCGCTGCAACATAAGAGTGTAGGCGGGAGGCGATTAGGGCTAAGAATTAACAACGAAAAGTTAAAATACATTGTAGGCACGGGAGAAAAGGAAAGGTTCTGCGCGGTGAGTAACTCTAAATGAGAAGAAGGTAGGTACGAGAGAGTTGGAGAGTTCAAGTACCTAGGGCCCAAGCGAATGAGAACAACGAGATCAGTACAGACATAAAAGCACGACTTGTCGCAGGGTACAGATGCTTCTGGGCTTTTAATAATGTACTGAAATTCTGAACCCTCTATATAAAGCTCAAGCTCATCATGTACCGCATCATAAATCGACCAGTGGTGCTCTATGGATGTGAAACTTGGACGCTCACTGAACTGAAAGATCTGAGGATCTGAAGAAAAGACGACTGCGGTACCCGGAACATGTTATAAGAATGGAGGGAGGTAGAATCCCCAAGAAGACTCTCGACCAACAACTGACGTCAGAGAAGATGTGCAGGCGCTGGGAATTCGGAGCTAGAGGAGATGTGCTGCAAGCAAGGAAGCATCGACGGCTGCTGTAGGAGAAGCCAGGGTCCTACATGGACTGTAGTGCCAGGAGAGTGAGTATATCTCACAACCCCGAATATTCTTTCATAATTCCTAATTTCATCTTTTCTACCTCTTCTCTATCTCCTTTGCCGCCCACATTTCGGTTGCATATATCAATATACCCCTCACACACTTACAATATCACTCTTATTCTCACTGATTCACGAAACCTTTCTTCCCAAGGACGCCACAAATCTTTCGGCCTCTATTTTTGTCTTTCTTATTACCATTTGTACAGACCCTTACACGTATCATTGCTCAACATGAATCTAAAATATTTAAAATCTTTCACACATTCAATTTTTTTTTTTCCATCAAAACTCATCGTTTTTGCTCAATCTCCTTCTTTTCAACATATCATTACCTTCGTTTTCGCCAGTCATTTCTTTTTCATGTCTCTAACACTTTATTAAATATATCATTCATTTTGTCAGCTTTATGACCATTAATTATCCTTCCCCATGCATACCTAATGCCGCACAATCTACTAATGGGGCACAATCAACATTTCTACATTATAATGAAACATGTTTAATAACGTTACACTGACATTTGGAACATTATTTTAAAAATAAATAATTAATATTCTTTATACCAAATTTTATTGAAAAACAATATTTGAAAAAAATGTGATAGCATAACTGAAAAAGTGTACAAGATGGGTCCTTACTGAACATAGACATTTGCTTAAAGAAAAATTATAAAATTATTTATTCATACCGTAAATATAATTCAAATAAGAAAATAGTATCATCAACTTCTAATTCGGCTAAGTTCAATTTTCGCATTGTATTCTCAATATTTTGCAATGATTCTCTCTCAGGTGGTGTTAACATATCCTCGATCTAATTAAAATAAAACTTGAAGATATATATATGTATATATATAGATAACTAGCAACCTAGCAATTAATTATTTCTATTCAAAATGATATCTAATTGTTTGCGTTTCAAATTAAACAAATGTTGGTTTTAATATCTCAGACTAAAGACAAAATATTCAAACATATTTTTTGATAATTGTTGGTTACAATATATCAGACACTACTAAGGACAAAACATTCAAACATTTTTTTAAAATACATTGTTAAAGCTCTTACAATTTTATTCTATACACGCTTCGATCAAATTTGCGGCCCATTTTCTTGAAAACTCTTCATGTAAATTGTTGTAAATTCCTTGAATCAAATGATCGTTTAATGTTTAAGCCATAGAGGGAGTTAAAAACAGACTAATAAGCGACTCTTAGAAACCTTTATTCCAACAGTTGTGGGTGAGTATACTGACCCGATTTTGAGTAATCCTTTATTCCAACAGTTGTGTTGTGTATACTGAACCGATTTTGAGCAACAAAAATATTTTGAATACTTTTATGTTGATTCTCTTCAAAACAATACCAAAATGCGAACCCCTTTGTAAATTCACTGGCTTTAAAAATGACATCTAGATTAAATATTTGCATATACGGAATAGTTTCTATTTCAATATCACGGCACTTAAGGCACCGAATAGTAAGCTCACTGAGGCAATAAATGTTTTGCACTAAAACTTATTGTTAGCCCCAGTGGAATATTTTGGGCGTATCTAGCGAACGACCTATGAAGCTTAACTCCCCTTCCCCCCAAAATTTAAAAATTTTCTGTTTCGCTTGTTTTTTTTTACAAGTATTTAGCCTCTGGAAATAAAATCAGCCGGCCCCCATGCCACCAAATTTTTTTTTTATCGAAACCGCAATGAAAAATACCAAAATGACTACTCGCCAAGGTTTTTCATCGAGACCCAATAACTGCCCCTCTTAAAATAAAAAGCTAAGTACGATACTGGTGAGACCAGTATGATTACTTCTCACAAATAGTTTTAAAGTTGGAACAAGAATCAAGAACGTGATTATTGAAGAGAAATGGAAAATATTTACTTACATCTTGTAACTGTTCTTCCGTTGCACCTTGTGTTTTCATACTAAGTGATATAGTATCCACTCGTTGTTTCTTATCAAGAATCCGTTTATTAATACTCCTATCATGATTCCTCCTAATTAATGTATTATAAACTGTCTTATAACATAACTCCAATAACATCCTTACTACTTGATCCAATTTTATATGGAACAAAATAAATGACTTGATTGGACCAGCATTATTCGTGCTTTTCTTCAATTCCTGTATAGTTAAAAAATTATCTTCCAACAATTGGTACGTCAAACGTTTTGCTTCTTTGGCTGGAATCATAACTAATTTCTGAATTTGTTCAGGTTCTATATAACCTATAAAAATAAAAAGTAACATTTAAAAAGTTAGAGTACTTGAGTAAAGTAGTTTATTAATATTAATAACACATGGGTGCACATGGCATTACATCCATCAAAATAATAAAAGTAAGTACAAATGTGTTACTTTTAAATTCTATTTGGTGTAAAATTTTATCTAGGGCCAAAAAGAAAAGAATGGAATCGAAGTGAATAATTTTTCGCGCAATAATATCATGCAACTTTCGGATAGCATTTTAGAAACAATTGCATTATTGAGGTAATCTCGTCAAGATGTCTTCTTTTTCTGATGATGATGTGTAAAACGATCGAAGCAATCACTTATAAAGCAAGTTTCATACAGATTGAAGAGATTGATAGTAATCTTACAGGACATTTAAAAATCCTCAGAGTCGGGAGCGACACTACTCACCGATTGCAGTTGGGATGACATGCCACTAAAGTTCAACTTTTCAGAACCATTTGTAGTTACCATTCAGACCAGGTATGCCTGGGAAAATGGACTTTCATATGGCAAAGGTGCGTTGAAATGGTATACAGATTATTCTAAATTGGATAGTGGTGGGGCAGGGGCTGGAGTGTATGCTCCTAAGTGTAGTACAGTGATATCACTGGGTACACACACCTCTATCCTACAGACTGAAATAGTAACCATTGATAACTATGCTCTAGAAATCATGAAAAAAGGCATGAAAGGAGCAACATCAATATACACACTGATAATCAAGCAGCGCTAAAAGCATTACAGGCTAAAACCTGGAAGTCTAAGTTACTGTGGGACTGCCTGACGCACCTGAAAGAACTGGCAAAACATAACCATTTAAGGTTATGGTGGGTACCTGCACATTCAGGGATTGATGACAATGAAACCTCGGACAAGCTAGCCAGACAAGGGGCAAATAGTAATCTAATAGTAATAATCCCCGGTCCGTCTTGTGGTCTAATTAAAGAACACAGGAAGCGGATATTAAGACAATGAGAATTTGAAGCCAGAAGTAAATACTGGAACAATGTCCCAGGTTAAGAACATTCAAATGCCTTTATAGACCTGACATCTGAGGTACACAAAATATTGAATCAACAAAGAGGAACTCTCCATATACACGAGTGGTATGACGGGGCATTGTCCTCTAAACTACCATATGCATAAAATTGGTAAGGTTAAGAATCCTACATGTCGATTATGCAATGATAAGGCAGAAACGGCAAAACACATCTTATGTAAATGTCAGGCAGCATCGAGCTGCTGACAGACAGTTCGGGGGAATGACAGTAAATCCGCGAAAATCACGGAACCACTCCCGAAACTAGTCATAAAGTTTATGAAAGAACTGAGACTATTTTCAAGAAGAGGCATGCTACAAACGATCTTTTAGGGCAACGTGGCTGAAGTGATGATCCTGGCCCCTGCATAATTGTAATCATTGTGTTATAATCTAATTACATCATTAATCGGGGAATTTTCGCCTGGTACGACAAATTCCAGGGTAAATGTACCAGTAAGTTAGGGCAAAAGTCAGATGTACAAAAATATATCAAGGTTTGGTGGACAGCTTCGTTAAAGTAAAAATAAGATATATAAAAACAAAACTACCATAAAAACTATAAAAATGTAAAACAGAGAAAAATTAAAAAAACAAACACACACATCTATTTCTTGCGTTTCTCTTACTACGGTATTATCAAAGTCGAGAGGATGTCTACTTGCACAAAGGTGCAAGTAGAGCATACTTAAAGGGATATAAATGCGCCTCATGAAACACAACAAATGACTAGACGGAGAACCTTCTTACTGTGAAAGGCCACATTCAAAATTTCTCAGATGTCAGGCCACATTCAAAATCGGGATTGTTCCGATTTAGAATTTCAAATCCCGTGTCCCAAACGAAACTAGAGATTCGCATTTTTGTCATAGTAGGGGCTATGATTCTTGTGTATGTTTAAAAAGTCAACTACAGACAACTTTATCTATAGAATCGTCCGAAGCGCGATGATTCTGGCTAGTCATTCGACGCGTCCAGTGCCTCCGGTAGTTCCGGCAAAATCGCATCGTAAGTAAAATCTTTGTTAACTTTAGTATTAAATATGAGAAATAAAATATCTAGATAAATGTGCATTCTTCATATTTTTCATGTTTGTTTAAACGTGTTATTGTTAAAATATATCTGTAATTATTTTTATTAAAATATATTCCTATTAATACATTCATATTTAACAAATTTGGTATTGACTAAATATTTACACAACACTGTCAATTTAAGACCAACAAATTTCCCGATTTTAAGACCAACAAATCTGACAGTCCTGTTCAATAATGCAACGAAAAAACACAAACAAATCGCATACGGCCTTAAGGCCGCAGGTACCCATCCCGGCCTAGACTAACCTAATCACATATCTACGCTTACATCATTGTGATAGCACTATTTTATTATTACCAAAAGTATAAATTTATTATTTAATAATAAAAACGAAATTGTACCTACTAAAAGTGTGATATTAACCTTTAGTTTTAACTAATCTGAATATCCGAGCTGCTTTTGAATCAAATTTTTCCAATACAATATTTTCCACTGTTTCCCACGTAAACTGAGTGAAAATATCTTTCATGTGAATCTGATATGAGCCGCCTCCAGCCTCTCCGGCTTTACTTAAAAACGTACTTGTCTCTTGCTCTATAATATTAATATACTGGTCAAAAAAAACTATCAACTGTGGATACTTATTCATTTTCTTAATTTGTTCCTTAACTTCTAAAGCGGGAATTGGATTAGAGGTACATGCCCATGGTGACGTTCTAATATACATTTGTTGCAGAAATAAACGTATTATCTCCCCCGCTTGTTCATCAAATTTTCTGGTCACAGCCGAAACAATTAATTTATCACGCATATCTTGGTGAAAGCGGTCATGATTTATGCACCAAAATGTGTCCGAATCGGTCATCTTATGATCAATACCTTGCTGCTTTTCAGACAACATTTTCAAATCTAATTGTGGCATAATAAACAATTTGTCTTCTTCTAGAATTAAATCAGGAACAAATTTTTCTTCACTACTTATAGGAACAATTTGAATATACCTTGCATTAACCATACATTGAAATGAATCTCGTAATTCAGCAAGTCCAGAAACTTTAGATTGGTCCTTTTCTAATCTTATTTTTGCAGCCAGTATTACGTCAGAAGCAGTTACACAGCCTTTATGTAAAATTTCTTCTAACATTATTTCTGAATCTTCACCAAACTTTTGTTTGATTAAATTTATATATGCAGGGTAACGGATCATTAATAAAACTTTTTGATTATTCAAGTAGTAATTGGCGATGTTTGAATTCTTATTTGGCTTAAATGTGACAAGTCCATATTTGATTAAAATGCAGAGCGATTCTTTTATCTAGAATTACTACATTGTACATACATATATATAATCATGATAGATATCATTCGCATTACTTTAGAAAGAGGTAATTCTGTAAATTTTTTAATAAATAATATTGGACTCGGTCCCAGTTTAAAAAGATATGATCCAACTTTTTCAACGACCTCACCAAAACGTTCGTTTAAAATTGTAGATATTAATTTTCCTTGTTGAACAGACATTATTCTTGAAAATCTTATAAGTTGAAACAAGTTTTCAGGTTAACTTGCATTCACGGCAGTCACTTCACTTTTCATTCTTTGGGAATAGGAGTGTGAATCTCGGTTAAACTTCCAGTAAGATTTTCTTTAGAGCACTTCGATGCACTTCCATTACATGCCACTTTTCTATATAGATTATTATTATTATTTCTTTATTGAATTTGATACATATAACTTAAATGTGATAAGACATAGTAGAGCTATATTTATCAATACTAATACTAAATTAGAGAGAAGAAAAGTACAAAAAGATAATAATACTACATGACAAAATAAAATCAATATTGCACTAAATATCAATATTGTACGAAATATCAGTTCGGCATTGCATTCACCTCGGTTTTCTTCAGGATCCTTTCTAATTCCTCATCGCTGTCCTTGTTCCAATCATTTATTGTACTATACATAAATGCGTATTTACCAACATCTTTATTAGCTCTAGGAACTTTCAGCTGATATTTGTTCTTTCTTGAATGACAGCGAGATACATGCAGCACTAGTTTTTTCAAGGCAACGTGTTCCTGTCATATCTTAGCCATCATATTTAATCGACGTTCTTTTCTTCTCATTGTGAGTAATGGCCATCCTAATGATTCCTTCCCGCATAGAAGTGACGGGAGCTATTCGTCTATTCGTTTTGGTAATAGTAGTGACTGAGATTAACAGTATAAACACCTTTTTAAAATAAAACTCTTATTAAAATTGAAAAAAGCAGTGGTCGTATATTTTCTATATGATTTTAAATACTTAATAAGGCTGAGTGCAATGATTCTGTCAATTATTTGAATCCACTTCAAAATACAACAAATAAAATTATCCGGTATGCTTCCAGTTGGCTTAGTCACAAACTTTTACGCCAATAGAGAACGATGGAAAACTATTTTTAACTAACGTTGGTTATAGGTTAGATGTTAGAAGGTTACAGTTGGTTATGAACCTTTTGGTTAGATTTCGCGAACTTTCTAAAAATCCCAGTACACAAAAAGTTTAAAATCTGAGTTGACGTCGTTTTATACTTTAATTTAAATTATGGAAAACGTTGAAATAGATACACCGAGTATAGCATTAAAAGAAGGCATTAAACTAAAGTAACTAGCATTGTTTTTAATTTTCACATTAATTTATTTTGTTTTCCACATATACATATCCTCTTTCATCTTTTAGAGATTTAATGAGCGACGAGGGCGTTACTTTTGAAGTGAATTTTGATAACTATGAAGAGGAAGATAGATATGTAAAACAGGATCCAAATGAAACATTTCTTAATTCGAGAATGGAATGTGTAGGTTTAGGTGATGAAGACAATTATATCGATGGTGAACCCTTTAACCAAATAGCTGCAAAAATGAGTGATTTATTACCAGGATTAATTAATAAACGTGTTTTGAGGGAAGGTTTGTATGTTCAAACAATAATTGTTTATTAGTGAAATGTTTCAACATCAACATCGGGTAGATCTAGTGCCTGGGTAGAACTAAATCTTACTAGACCATTACTATAATTTATAATGTATTTTTATATAACATTATTTTTATTATCGAATATTTCTGATAAAAACATGACTGCATAGCCAGCCGAATTGTCTATTTTATAAAAACCAACAATGATATCACTAAATTATTTTATTACAGTACTGTTTGGGTTTTAAATATCGAAAGGAATTTGAACCCAATATTATTTAGTAAAACTTTTATTTGCAGGGTATGGAGAAGCTATTCCAGAAGATTGCGTAGTTTACGTCGACTATAATGCTTATTTAGAATACAATGATGAACCATTTGATTCAACTTATGCACGGAAAAAACCTCATAAATTTCAATTGGGCCAAGGAGAAGTAATTCCGGGCCTAGATTTTGCTGTTAAATCTATGAAAACTAATGAGAAATCGCAGTTTTTAATACAGCCAGAAATGGCATATGGGCAATTAGGTTGCTTGGATCGTATACCACCACAAGCTGTTGTTTTGTTCGAGATAGAATTAAAGAAGTACGTTAATTCGGGTGCTGCCGTGGCGTACGAAAAATTATCCGAGGGAGAGCAGAAGGAATTTAAAGAGATTTATAAATATTGTTGTGCTTTATGTGAAAAAGGCAATAATTTATTTAGAACACATAAAAGTTATAGAGCTGCCATATATGAATATAATATTGCCGTGGGAAAATTGGAATATACTGCAGTTAGAGATTATGAAGAACAAGAACAACAACAAGCATTACTTTTAAGATTGTATATAAATCTAGCTGTGTGTTATGGAAAAATCAATGAACCCAAACGTGTATGTGTGAATTGCAATAAAATTTTTCATATGACGAAAGGTACGCGTCTTGTAATACCTCCTAAAGTCTATTATTGTAATACAAAAGCTTTGCTAGCTTTGAACGATCTTGACACTGCTGAACGTGTACTACGGAGAGGGGCCACTAAGTATAGAGACACGCCTGAATTTGTTAATTTATTTATTATTCTTAATAAAGCAAAGCAAGAAAAGTTCGAACGTGAT
Organism: Adranes taylori; assembly: GCA_009867245.2. Taxonomy (NCBI): domain Eukaryota; kingdom Metazoa; phylum Arthropoda; class Insecta; order Coleoptera; family Staphylinidae; genus Adranes; species Adranes taylori. The sequence continues at coordinate 359 of WYDF02038995.1, read as the reverse complement.
AAACTGTTTGCAAAAGCTCTCATGCAAGCGCCACATTATAAAAATCAAGAATCTACGAATTATTCAGTATCTGATGACTTTAAACGGGTAATAAGAGATCTATGTGAAAAGTTAGAAGGTGATCCTAACATGCACCAATATAATTTACCTGATGACCTCTCGAAGAATGAAGTTGAATTTGTTAAGGCTGAGGCATTAACGCATAACTTAACATTTAAGGGAGACGAGGCGAAATCTCAAAACAATTTTATAACGAAAGTTTCTAATATTAAGATTGATTGATTACTATGTTTTCATTATATTTTTTATATTGATCATTTAAGTAGTTTATTTTTGATTTACAATTAACAGTTGATTTA
>WYDF02038984.1:0-12518 GCA_009867245.2 Adranes taylori | reverse complement strand
CAGTTTTTAGAAGCTGTTGATCAAAAGTCGATGTACTACAACCGGAAGCTGATTTCAGTATTAGTCGATGAAATTTTTCCAGTTGAAAAAAATCAATGATAAAAATTGTTGAGCTAGCGTATGAATACATTGTTATTAAGAAAGATTTGATATTCGACGTGAAAATGATCTTCTGTTAAATCGGTTATGCGTGCAATGTTCTGGTGCTATTTGGAAACCGCGGTCTGGCGATGTCGGCGGGTACAGGCGGAGCGTACGGAGGTTAATCACTGTCGCCGAAGATGCATCGAAATAGTCGTCGGCGATGACTCTCTCTCTGGTTACAGCCATCCTTTACCGGGAGTCGGTGGCAATGATACGTCTCCTGGTGCTGTCGGTGGTAATGGCGACGACGGATCTTCTGCTGGGCCTCGGGATCCACGGATCTTCTGCTGGGCTTGACAGTGGGTTGGTCGGTGTCGTTGGAGCGGACGGTTCGGTATTTACCAGGTCATGTGACGTACATATGCAGCATTGTTTAATGGGTCACTCAGGAGTGCGGTCTCGGTCATCTCGTTTGAGCTGGTGAGTTAACTGATTGGCGTCCCTCATCTTTTGTCATCGTTCTCCTTGTTTTCTCATTGACGGTGATTAATCACGGTGGGGAGTTGGAATATAGCGGTGTGAGAGTAGAGTAAAATGTTAGATAATTTTGATAGATCGGAAGATTCAGTCAAAGAATTAACATGTGTAAAACTGAAAATACCTGAATTGGTGACGTAGAAATTTTATTTTTGAGATTTTTTTTTAATAAAATTTTTCGAAGATGAAAAATTAAATCTGTGATTGCGTTGGTGATGCTTTACTTAGAAAATACTAATATATTCGGGTGTGCGAATGGCTCACTCTGACACTAATACCCAATCATTTAATTTTTAGAGTATAATTACTGATAACGAGCGAGATGCTCACTCAGAGCTATTAGAAACTAGACCCGAAATGCGTTTTGTTGAAACTGGCTGTATTTACCGTTACGGATCCAACATAAGGGTTATCTCAATTGTTTGATAAGTTCATCGCGGATCTGCCATCTATTAAACGTTTTACCCTCTCAACATTTTCCGCAGTAACTGATGAACAAGGCCTTCCGGGACGATTCTAATCAACAAGCGAAGTTCTACCTCTATTAATTCCGCTGTACCAGCGAAATACAGTTGCTTGAGAAGGACTATCATCACCATATGCTAGTTGTAGTCGCTCGATGCATTGTTCTTTATTTAAACCAACTTTGAAATCGTAATAAATTAAAGCGCGAATATTTTCTCTTGACAAGTCGATGTTTTCACAATAGTATGTGTCATGTTTACTATCTGAAACAAGTGAATCAACTGACATGCAAAACCTACTAATAAAGGACCGCAAATTTTAGAAATGCAGTGTTGTCAGCTTTAACTATTATACTTTATTGGTATCTCAAAATATATAGCGTGGCCCTCGTATTTGACCATGTGTTTAAGATTCAGATGAGTATAACGTATTGATGATGCTATTGATTAACGTATTGATAATTTTGGGTCCAAATTTATTATTCATTTAACAACAAATTTGGAATGTGTACTAAATATTCAATTGGATTAGTCATAGTTTTAAATTAGAAATATGTTTAACACATCAAATGTCAATATTAAAGTAGCTCTGAAGAAATTGTCAAATTATACAACGAAACTAGCAAGTTTTAATCGTGGTTTTTATTTAACCAGTGCCCTAAATCCGATGAAAATAATAGATATTGTTAACATCAGGACGTGATATAGTAATATAGGAAATACTGCTGTTGGAAATAATGTTGCAACAATGAACAGAAAGGAAAATCATAAAAGAATTACCGTGGAGAAGCAATAACCTCGAATCTGTGCTCTTAACATTTTCTGAATATGTATTCTGATGAAATTTCATATATAGAAACACTATATATATTTTAAATCTTTTTTTAAGAGAAGATAATTCGTAAAATAGTTGAAGAAACAATACGCTATAGCATACAAAAAGATTATATAAATACTTGGGAATTCTTATTTTGATCTCTATAATCTAGATGCCCAATAGATCTGTAATCTATATGCCGAATAGATATATTTGAATGACGTCGTAGATTCAGATCTAATTCTAAATTCTCCGAGTCAAAAGAAATTTGAAAAGATTCGTACTAGGTTGCATTTCAACACAATACTCTGAGACCACGACAAACTGAGACCAATTATTCTGGTCGACAAAAATTGAGAAATTTACTTTCGGATTTTCTCCTAACAGGCAGGAAATTTTTGTGATGAAAAATTTGAAACTCGTTTGAAATTTTTATAACATTTGTAACTAGCTATATAACTGAAAATGATATACCTTCATTCTGGCCAGTTAGAAAGTGGTAGTTAATGATTTTCTGGTATGCTTTGTATCTGGAGCATCTGTCTTATTGGTCCAACAATAGTCAGCCTGCATGTTAGAACTCCATTTACGTTGCTACCTTTTTTCCATTGTAAACATTTGCCGATGAAAGAGCTCGCCGTGTTCATCGCTTACAGCTTCACGAAACTCTAAGTGAGAGTCTAAGAAATGCATTTTCAAGGACATGTTGCATCCCATAGCTTTATATGAATTTAAAAGATCAGACTCTACATCACAATAGTTTTCTGCTTTATAATTTCGATGAAAACTCAAACATACATTTTTGAATGACTTCCAAGCTGGTTTTACTAGCGGATTTAATTGTACATCGAAACGCTTATCTGTCATTGGAGATCATATTTGAGTCTCAATAAAAGTCCCTTATTTTAGCTTACAGTCGCTGATTTTGAAAAATTTTTATTTTAAGTACAAGAATCCATCAGTGTTTTTAACCAGTGCTTTCAGGATTTACTAAAGGGACATGTGCTACATTTCTATCCCCAGGGATAATGGATTTACGTTTGGACCACAATTTTGTAACATAGTGATTGTTTTTATCTCTGCTATCCCAGGCGAACAAAAAACAGCTAAATTGCTTGTACCTATTTTCCAAACCAAGCACTAAGGGAATAACCTTGAAATAACCACAAATATACCATTTATATTATTCATATTCCATTTTCTCTAACACTTGTTTCATATTTTCATACGTCTCTTTCATATGAGCGGCATGCACTTCAGGTATTGATGGAAGTTAATTGCCAATATGTAGTAACACAGCTTTGAAACTAACTTTGAGAGTCTATAAACAGGCGCCATTCATCTGGTTAATGTTGATACCCAAAAGTTGCCATTACAGAAGGAATATTATTACAACACACAATTCCATTTATTTCAGAAAAGTAGGTTTGAAATCACTATGACGGTTACGATAATTAGTTATTCTAACATCTTTTTGGAGTAGATTCCATTCGTTGAGCCTAGAAGTTAAAATTTCAAATTGCTGTTTAGACAGGATTCAATGGCTGATGAGGTCATTAAGGCCTTGTTTATTTGGAAAGTAAGGTTCTGATGATCCACTGATATCATATGTATGATCAATTCTGTTATCGTCTACAACATTGTCCGTTTCGTCTTTGTCAGAATCATAGCAACATAATGCCATATCACCATCATATATTGATTCACTGTGTAAGATGACTGTGATTGTAGATGGAAAATTTGGATAATTAGCTATATGTTCTAACACAGCAAATATTGCCATAAAACTGTTTTCATAAAATATACTTTAATAATTATTATACATCCATACCATCGATTACTCATTTCGTCCTGGAAGGCATTCATTCACGTGGAACAGCAAGCAGAAATAGAATTGTAATTGTAAGATACCTAAAGAATAAGACCTAAAAAATTGAAACGAGGAATGTTTGGACAATTTGTGCGAATTGTAGTGATAGTGACGGTAGTGATATGACAAATATTTATTGGAAAGGAAACAAACCGGTTATATTCTTGTCTTCTTTGGTTAGTGGGGATCCAGTAGGTATTGTGAAAAGATATAAGCGGATGTATAAAGAAAAGGCCCTAGTAACACAGTATAATGCCCAGATGGGTGGAGTAGATCTTTCAGACAGCATTGTTGGTCTATATGAGATAAAAATTTGAACTTGTAAATGGTATATGAGATAAAGTTAGATCAAGATCAGTTAAATGACTTTTCTATTATTCATTCTTGGATATTATATCTTTCCAACAGTGAAGGTAGACTTAGATAGAATATTGTTAGCTATCGATGAGCTTCTGGACCAAAAAGAGGACGGCTTTTTGTTTGCAGACTGATATTGAGAACACCACAAGATGTTCGGCTTAACACGATAAGTCATTCCAGCATGGAGTTCTTCACGATTGTGTTGTAAGAAGCCAAATTGCAGCTCCCTAACATATGTACTTTATGAAATGTGTTTTACTGCATTGTGTTTTAGCAAAGGCAAAAACTCTTTTAGAGATTTGTATAAAATGTAATTATTATGCAGAGGTGCCAGGCAAAAACTAGAAACCCAAATTAAATGGTAATTAGTATTTCCACTCAATTGCTTGCCGCCCCAAAAACCTACAGGCCCTGATTAAGCTTTTTTTGTATAGTTTTTTCTTTAATCTGGCTTAATGTTCAGCAATGCATCACAATGTAATTGTTTAAATTTCATTGTAATTAAAAGGATAACATGTTTTTGCCATGTTTTATTAAATATTTCCTACCTACTAAAAAAAGTTCATCAAAAACAAAAAATATCGCATTGTGTATGGTTAAATGACACCTCTTTATCACTATAAATTCGTGAGGCAATCTGTACATATTACTTCGCAATTTTACATGCTGATGCAGCTTACATTATACGAACACTACTAAAACTGCAATATCCAACTTTTTGTAAATACACGTTTTATTAATAATTTTCCAGTAATTGACATATTCATTCTAGTCAAGTCTATCCGGCTTGTTTATAAGTTTGCAAGCAGTTTGTTTAAAAATTATAATGTAATACCGTTTCATGATCTGCGTATTATCAAACTTTGCAATTTGGATTCGTAGGTATATCAGAATAAATACGTTCAATTTCAAGTACAGATGAAGCGTCGAATTGTACACGAAATATTGGCATTCGAATAATGTGTTATATGAGATTTATTGAATCAAATAAACAAATACTTTAATCCAAATACCAATAATTCCGAGTGAAGTTAAAATATGATAAGTATAGTTTACTAACATACAGGTCACAAGCAGTTCTATGCGGCAGGAATGGGCAACCTATTCTTTTTTTCTTTAAAAGTTTCATATAATATCCCAGGTCGAACATATTCAACGATTTGGCAAAAAAAGATTGGAATCTAAAAATGATACTTGAATTACTAAATTATTAAGGTGCTCAACAAATGCTAGAGTAATATTTAGCAATTGATCTTAGGACTTAAAATAGTTTCCAATTAGACAATTTACTTTCTATTATATCTAAATATTTATGTGCATTCTCCAGACTTTGTTGTAATATATCTAGATTTAACTGGATATGAAGGTCCTTTATTATTTATTTTTTGGAAATTGCACCGCGTAATAATATTAATTCAAAATACATTTATTACTTACAACTGGATAGAGCATGATAACTTCTTTAATACAATTGTACATACTTGTAAATAATGAATACAAATACGTACTATGCTTTTCGTACATGCTATGCTATTTGAAGTAAAAGTTGAGTACGCATTTGCTTTATACATATTCCTTGTAATAGAGTGAATATTTCGCAGTACAGTAAAGATTTCTGAAAACTTGTTGTTACTCTCTAACCAGATGGTTTTCCTATTTCTTCAAATATCTATTATTGACGCCAACGGATTCGTACAAAGAAACAACGTCTGATGCAACGCCTTCGAAGGACTATTTTTAGTTTCGGGCCAAGAAGTTTCCAACGACAAGGAGATTCTGGCGGTCAAATTTGGTGAGTGAGCCCGGGAAATTTGGTGAGTGCAGCGGGTCGCAACGGGACTATTATAAACCTTCTGCGCACCGCGAGACAATAAGTGACCCTTTTTGTTACTTCCTATTTTCTCTAGTTATACACAATGAATTGGGAGCTTCCTGTGCTTAATGTTCTCAGTGGGCAACACCGAGGTTGTAAATTCTTTAGCTACCCAGCATGCAAGCTATCCTGTGTAGTGGTTGGTTTGGATGGTATATGTACCTATCTAGCATATTTTGCTTGCATTCTTTGGTTACTTCGCAGAACTCCAGTGCATCCGTGTCTTTTCTAATGTTGGCAAAGTAGTTATCTTTGAAATTAAATGCTAAGCTTACTAAAAATAGATCTCAAGAAATTTTCTGAAAATCATCATTGCAGTTTTATATTTCTTAAAATAGCCATATTCCAAGTTTCTTCTTTCACTTTTTTGTAAAATTCGGAAGTGAGTATTTGAAATGGTGAAAGTGAATAATTCAAAAGTCAATACAAAATTTGATGCTGGTTACTCTTATCGATAGGACGGTGATAATACCAAATGCATTCGAAAAAATTATTACGGGATACGGTTAGTGAGTGTTTTGTAAATAATTTCATTGCTCAGCTTCCTCAAACATATAATTTTTCTACGAGGGCCCATTATTGTGTAGAAAGTTACATAGAAGAAAATTACACATTTTCTTTTTCATCTATATTATGCGCTTCGAAACCAAGTCATCTGTATTCATCAAACAATCCTTCCGAATCAGCACAATTTTAAAAGCTTTTTCCTAAGCCAATTGTTAACATTTTTATAAACAACGCAAAGTATTTTGCAAAGTGCAAAGCATTTTGTTATGTCTACCGGAAATGTGAGGTGTGAAAGAAAGTGTGGTGATTGAAAAGGTGATCTGCGGAGAATTTAGGAGAATAATTGTATTGGAAAAGTCTGAGAATCTGAATTTGGGAAGTGTAAATGTTGGAATGAAAAAGTTATTAAAGTTCGAGAGAAATGTTATGGTAGATCATAATGAGAGATTCGTGAAAATAGTTTATTTGGAAAGTCTAGACTCTAGACTTTCCAGAGGATGACTCTAGAGGATGAAAGAAGGGGTATCTGTTTGAATGAATGACCAACATATAGGAGGATAATGTATGAAAGAATAAGATGATCTATGGAATGATGATTCGAGACAATGTGTGATGTGGTCAAAGCTGCAAATGAACTTGTAATAAGTATGAATAATATGGAGGTGGTTGAATGATAAAATCGTTGAATGATGAAAAGGTTGAGCAATGGGAGACATATTAGGAAATATATTAGTATAATGATTTGGGAGGGAATGCCGGAGAATATGACAGCAGATGTAAACATTAAACAAAAACGAATGATTGCACGATTTAGATGTGGGAGTGAGGAAAGGGAAAACAGGTATTTGATGGATGAGAGTGAAAGAATATGTAGGATATGCGGAAAAGATGAGGAAAGTGGGAGCACTGGATGAATGCATGTATGGTACTGAATTGGAGTGATAAAGAAAAGTGTTTGTCGGGTAATCTAAGATTGTGTTTGACAGGAGGAATAAAAGATATATAGATAATTGAAAGAATTATTCAGGAGAGAACGAAGAGAAAATAACATTAAGGGAATGAAAGAAAGTGAAAGATTGCCTATTACTTCTCTAAGAGAGGAAGAAAGAAGGTTAGGGAAATGTAAGGATGGGTGTTAGAAGAGCAGTAAAGAGTATAGGATTGACGGAGGGGATGTTAAGGAAGGAGGGGAGGCCCAATGGGATAAAAAAACGAACAGAGTAAAAAAATGTAATAACGATTTCATGTTCCTTCTAGGCGAGGAGAGAAAAAGGGAAGGGGAATAGATGGCGATTAGTTTTTTTTTTTGTTTTTGGTATATGGTAGTTATATTGTCGAATTATTTTTGTAAACTTATGTAATATGTAATGTGGGTTAGTAATAGAAAATATTAGTTATATGCATTGTATTTAGTTAAGATACAATAAGAATTCGACAATAAGATAAGATTTATATCTATGAATTATGCCGATAAAGGTTATTTGATTGATGATGATACATACTATGCTCTCCGAATAACAATGGCTTGTATATATTAAAATGCTAAGTATAAATAAATACTCCTATTATAATTAAAACAAAAAAGAAGAAAGAAGCGGATAATTTTGTAAGTTCAAAAAGTTTAGAATTAATCCCTAATATAATAGTGAATAGAAGTTTATTAAATAGGTTTCACATAGGTACAAAAATGGTTAAAATTGAGATTTGCATAATATTTTTTTTATATTTTCTATTGTACACATTTCTTGTATTTCTAAGGAGCGGTGCTTTTTATGTTACCTGTTTTTATGCTTTTTAATTTAGTAAACGATGTCTTGTTGTGATAAGTTCTTAGTACCGAGTACGCCGATCCCTGTTAAGCGAAACTGTTGAATTGGCGTATTATGGTTAGATAGGTATTTTTAGCAAACGCTTCGATTAAATTGGGTGAATCTACAAGATAACGGCTCCCAAGATCAGAAATTAGCCTTCAAATGAAATATTATTAGATACTAATATTTTACTTGAGGATTAATTAGTAGATACAAATATTTTATTTGGAGATTAATTTTCGGTCTAGAGGTAAATTCAGCCAATTTAATTGACACCTTAAATAAAAATACCTATCTATCCACAATCATCACTTTCGCCTTAGATTCAGATTAATCACCAAAGAAATAGATATAAAAGAAAAGAGAACAAACATTACTCAACATTTAAATCTATCTTGACAAAAAAGGGCACTGCTTGTATTTCATAACATCACTTTTGACTTGCAATATTTATAATTATCTTCAAAAATGAATAGATTTTTCCGTTGACTTCCACGTCATACATAATTTAAATTAAAAGCGGAAATACTATGCAATAAACTTGTTCAATGTGAACACAATTCAAACCTGATATATAAACAAAATGCTAGAATAATACATCAGGGAAGATTAAGCCTCATACATTTAAATCAACTGTCAAAAAGTAAAACAGCTAATCCTTTTTTATTTTTATTAGTTATTATACATCCATTTTAAAAATTTCGATCTTACTGTGATATATCTGAGTGCAATTGTGATAGAGGATTTTCATTCTATTGTAACTGCAATTGTCCACCATAATTAAAGAATTATTCTTGACCGAGTGGTGCGTCCAGCTCCGGAATTTACTTACGCCAAGATATCGGAGGAAATCGTCCGCATGTGAACCTGTAACGACTAGTCTGATTACACTTAGCTATTAAACTCGCTAAGAGCCGGTTTATCAATTTCCGCATAAGTGTACGTTTGCAGGTACCTTCAGGTAGTACCAAAAATCGGTTTATCTAGTTATGGTTTTGCACTAACTTACTGTGAAGGTAATAATTAATGTAGCTACCTATAATTTTTACCCACCACAAAGTTATAGTTAACCTAAGAAATATTGCTATAGTAACTTTTATCCAATATGGATTCCCGACGTTCCAGAATGGTAAACTTCAGTTTCATAGGTAGACTAAGTTTTTTTAAATTTAGCAAATTAGTATAGACACCTCATTCAGAATAAAAGAACTGACTCTATAACGTGGAAACTAAAAGGAAATTTGGGGCAAGCTTGCAGAAGATGTGTTTTAAAGAATTAATTAATATTAGTTTACTTCTCCTACATTTTAAGATATTAAAATCTATTTTAGGCAAGAACTACAAAGCAGTTAAAAAATAAATGATAAAGAAGCATCTGCGGAAGCAACGCAGCGAACATAAGTTAAAGGTAATATATTAAAGGTACTGGCGGAGGATAGTATATGTCTCACCTTGTTCCACAGAAGAGACAGGAACTTATAGAAACAATTTCTCTACAAAAATCAATTTGACAGGAAGCACTCATATGGCGTACAAGTGAATGAAGTAATAATTGACGAAAAAGAAGATACATATATGTCGATTGGAATGCAGTCAGTTCTGTTATGTTACAAACACCTAGGCATCCTCTCTTAATAGATAATTTAACAAATGACAATATTCTAAAAAGTGAGATTAATGCAGCGAACAAAATAAACGAGAACTGCACTCCCTTTAAGTCTTCAAATAGGAGAAGATTTATTTCAAGTAGGAGAATAAGTTATCAAGTAGGACTTATTATAAATAAGAAAAGGTGCATGATTCAGCCGCGGCCAAATTTGAACGACTGGCAGAAACAAACACGAGCTACTCAAAATTGAATTGCACAATGCCAAATTTTTTGTATCGGAGCACAACCAGACAATGATAAATTAGAATCCAGAAAACTTAATTTATATAGTATTAATTTATTCGTTTATTAACAAGAACGTAAATGACATGTAGATTAATTTTAATAACTTTATTTTTTGGCATAAGTTTCTTAAGTTCATTTTTATAGCATTTTATTAAACAACAAACCTGCTAAATTTTGTGTACAATATTAATTCTTACAATAAACAAGAAATACCAATATTTTTAATTTACACTTTCATTACACCAAGCTTTCGAAGTATTCTGCTATTAATTGCGCTCTTTCATTCTGAAATTGGTTTTCTTTAATTGGTTGAGCCTGATTTTCTTCATCAAAGTTCAATATTATTGTCTCAACTTCATGAGGTATTTCAAGTTTAAGATGTCTCCAATAAGCGCACGTGTAACGAAATCCATAAACAATTTTTTTGATTATTTAGACATTAATGACTTTTTGTGCGTAAAACGGGACATACTTGCACCTCTTTTAGGATAACCATTGCTTTTTCTATATATCTGTATATATTTTCGCATCATATTTTCGCATTTGTTAACTTTTCAGTTTGAGGCTGTTCAGCTGATAACAACATTATGCATTAGATTGGAATGTAAGGCATTTGAAACATTAGGTTAAAAACGAAATTTTTAAAAAGTTCAATGCAGATCTTGAGAGTGAAGGCTTGGTATTAGAATACACAAAAAACAACTTAAACTTAACTAGCGCCTGGTTCCAGCCCTGAATAAATAATGAAATCGTACATTCAGCAATGCGAAAAAAATATTGTAAAGACTTTAAATGAATAACCAGTAGCTAGTAATGTTATGTTCAGTTTGGTTTTCGCTAGAATCGGCATTTTCATTTGAGTGTTTTCTTTCTTAATTAATCTATCACTCATCTGTAATAAATTATCGAACTGAGCCCCATTCATTCTTAAGATATTTGGGTAGAATTCCGCTCTAATTTCTATTTATATTTTTAAAGCAATTTCTTTTTTGTAACTGCTGGCGTAATAAATAGGAAACAACAACAATGCTGGCACGAAATGTAGCCGCCGAAATTTTGTAAGGGCTGTATAAAAGCTAGGACACAAGCGATTTTACTCGCCATGTTGATTACACAAAGCGATTTCATTCGTGAGACAGTAAAATCTCCAGCGAGTAGCGACAAAAGTACACAGGTGGTCAGCTTTATTCGCGAGTGTGTAGCGAATAGGTGGTGACTAACGCACTTACATTGAGCAAGTTTGGTAGCAGCGAATAAATGCGACAGCGTGTAGCAAGTAAAATAGCAGCGCATAGCAAGCGTGTACGAAGCATTTAGCAAGTACTTTGTATATGTGGCGTGCGAGCTGTTCGTTGTTCATCCCTTGTCTACAAAACATGTCCATAATATACTTTTTCTTATACACGATTTTTAAACAACTATAGATTTTAAGTGCACGTTTCCAAAGAATAATTTTCCTTCAGAAAATTACGGCTGGATTGATCTCCTTTGATTGATAAATTTAATTATAAATTCTATTCCAGAAATACGTTTGTTAAGCGAAAAATAACTATTGCAGTTAAATTTCCACAATGATCGAATTATTAATTGAATTAAATATTATTTGAAATGTTGAGCGAGGAGTCACGCTTGTGTAGAATGATAAAAAGAGACCATGTATAATTTATATTATAAAATAAGTATATTATATATGCTATTTAATATGCAACAAAAGCCAAAAAGAAAATGAAATGCTAACGAAATTGTAGTGCATCGAATAGGGCGTTCAAAATTTAAATTTAAAATAACAAAACTTAGTTCACTTATGCAGAAAATACTATTTTAAAGAAAATGCCCTTAGGGAATAGACATTATGTTCATTCCCAGACAAATTGTTTCGAACAATGTCCGTCTCTTCTGGATATACGCGTATATAAAGGACATGGCGTACAAAATATTACAGGACAACGTTTAACTATAGTTGACATTCAGAACGTGTTGCATTTCAGTCCTATCATAATTAAAATAATTATGTAAATGCGAAACAGCGACCAACGATAATATTATTTGCGGTTGCCAGCACTGGGTGCATATGCTCATTCAAATAGCTGCATTATGTTCTGTAACACCATTTCAAAATTTGTGTTTGCTGAATAATATATGGTGTTTTTATTGCACATATTATTTGCACTTGTTCTATGTTTCATTTGAATTTAATTTAGTTAATATAATAAAGCAATATGTATTTATCTAATGTATAAAATTGTTGTAGACAGGTGACCAAAAATTGTATAATAAATGAAACTAACTTTTCATTACTAA
>WYDF02038973.1:0-12518 GCA_009867245.2 Adranes taylori | reverse complement strand
GGCTCGTTTAGCGCTGTTTCGCATTACGCTCTACTTTGATGGAACCTATCCCCCGCGTTAAGCGGGGTCTTACTGTACTACTAATAACCATTTGCACATACAATGCATCTTTGTCATAATCTAGTTGTTTCTATGAATTATTCGTCATTTCCTCTATCTCGTCTGGTGCTTTGCTTAATGCATTCTTAACGGTATGATATGTGTTAAAGGGGTTGAAATATATATATATTAATTCTAAAACCTTTGGTGTTAAATTAGAAACTATCCTGATTGAGGGTATAAAATTGACATATATGTTAAAATATTGATTTTACTTGCTGATGAGAAAATTGAATGAGAATGGGCTATTGAAAATTACTACCTCGCAATCCGGCTGATGTGTGGTGAAAGGAATGAGTTGACTTTGCCTACATAAATGGAAGTTGGTAAAGGGTATTTTAAACTTTTGGGAATTTGATTCTCTTTTTCGGTTTGCAACTGATCATAGGTTTCCATCAATACATCACAATTCGTCTCAATTTCCTTAATCCCTAAATTCAACTCATTATTTTCATATTAGTCTAAATATCCATTTCCCTTTTTAGTTCACGTCGTTCAGCACAGAACATTTTGACTTCTCCTAACATATCAGAAGTTTCCTCAGTCAATTGATTGACACTATCAATGAAATATGTATTCTCTGTAACAACAGCAAGATTTTCGACCACTGGGAAAGTAGATTTATCAATGTCACTCTGTTTTTGATATGCTTCTAATTCGAGTTTCCCTTGTTGCGTTAAATTTTGGACTATTTCTATACTTTCAGCTGAAAAAATCTTTTCAGTGCTCCATTTATTTAACTTATTTATTGACTCAAAATTTTCTTGCATATAAGAATCCAGTTTCGATGATAGCTCATTTTTTTCAGTCCTTGACATTTGAATCTCGTCGATAAGTCCATTTATTTTTTCCTGGTTTTACTTAAGATAGTTTCAAGTTGCTTTTCAACTATATCTTTCTGTGCTTTTAATTGGACATTCGTTATTTCCTCTACAATAAGCTCATTGTCTAGATTTTCTTTAAGTTCATCTTCGATTTTCTTTAAGAATTTCCCATTTTCAGTGGTAATTTTCACTAATTCCGCATTCACAAAGTCAATTTTCTTTAGACCTTCAGTACTTTTATTTAATCTCTTAAATTTAATCATATTTTTATTTTTCTCATCTATTTGTTTCTTTAATTTTTGAACTTCCGTCTCACTGGTACACATTTGTTCTGATTTAAATCGCTCAATCTCTGATGTGAAATCACTTAAACTCCCTTCCAATTTCTTACGATCGTGTTCGAATTCCGTAATTTTAATTTCTTTTTCGTCCCTATGAGTTCGAGGTGTTTCAATTTCGTTCATTTTACTTCCCAATTCGATGATTTTAGTTTCTTTCCTAGCTACAATCGTTCTATTTTCGTCCATCACCTTCTCCAAATCAGCTAACTGCATTTTTAATTCATTTTTACTGCTCTCCTATAGCCATTTATTATTCTCCTGTGTACGACTCGGACTCCATCTCATATTACTTGTTGCGTTCGATACTTTTCCGCTAGATACATGTACTTGGTTAGTTATTTCGTATGATTCGCTTAGCCTTACATATCCATCTTGGTAGTTCGCATGTACTTTGATTATCTTCTTGCTACGACACGGTATAGTTACAAGGTTGTATTGCGATGAATAGCTATTCGGTGCCTTGCTGTTCTCATCTGAAGTCCAGTGTAGCGGCAAGGGCTCTGAAATTTCAGGCCGACGCTTCTTCTCTGAGCTCCTCGAATCGTTGGGTGCTTCGTGGTTAGTGACAAATTCTGGTGCTTCCTGGATGCTTATGTTTTCGTCCGATACCATTTGCAACCGCGTGTCATTTACGACCAACGCCCCCGTTTTAAGATTAGTCACCGAGTTATGTACATCTACGAAATCCATTCCTAGTATTCCGTCGGCTTTAATGTTGATGTTATTGGGTATAACGTGGGGGTATGAGGTATGAGCTCTTCTCCAAATAGAAACTCCGCGACCCGGGATCCCAGGGTGGTGATGCCCTCGCTTATCCCCATTATTCCTACGCGCCCTCCTGTGAACTTTGTGTTAGGCCTTACCAATTCCTCTTTTATCAACGGATGTCTGCTCCCGTGTCAAGCAAAAGTTTCGCTGGTCTTAAAGTTATGTTTAAATCCAATATGAGTAAAAAATTCTTGATTCACTGTCTTCATTTTTAGGCATACCCTTTCGACTTTAAAGGTTCTAATGTTACTTTCCTGGGCGATAAGATAAAAGCTATCGTAATATGACGATACCCCTTCATTAAAGTTTTGCCTACAGCTATGCAGTTGTTGCCTATGCTGCATCTCGGTTGATTTGTGCCATATTCTTATAGAAGGAAAGGTTTGAGCTGTTGCCTATAGTGCCCTATAGTGTCCAATCTGGTCATTCGCATTCCCCAATAGGTGTGAGCAAATCAAAAGGAATATTGCTGGATCGTCGCACAGCGAGATCACCCTATCACAATTGGTAACGAAATGTTCCACATTGTTCTTTGTTGGATCGAACTTCCCTATAATCGCCTGGGTTATGCTGAACTTCGTATCCCTTCCTTCTCGGTGTGGCCATTTTCTGGTTGCGCGTTTCTCAAAAAAACTCCATTGTTCTTTTTAAAAATTTCTGTATCAAAAAATGCTTTAACAATTGTTTATTAACTTTCTTTTATATACGTATGAACATGTATAAAATAAAAGCCAAAAAAATTTTAAAACACAAATCCTGAATGTTCCATATGTACGAGATATGATCAATGACTACGCGAAATTTTTAAATTTCACAAGTTGTGTAATAGGTTATATATTTACATGTGTAATAGGTTATATATTTTAGTCTGATGGACTATGAAACATGAAAGGTGCATGATCGTGCATGAAACTCAATTTATTTCTTTTAACTAGTCGGCCAGATTTTTCAAATCCAGCCCATTATAATATTAAGCTATACATAGGTGGATAAGGATTGCAATAAATCATTTCTTTTGCGGCTACAAGCGTAATTTTGTTTTCTATTATGCTTGCCTCAACTATTCTAGTTTTTATTACCTTTCGTATTTATGATAAATGATATGACTTTAATTGTGCCCGTTAAATGACTGGCATATTGCTCGAACTTAAGTGTAATACAAATACAAAATACGTTAGGACGACTCTCTCCATTAAGAAAAGCGAAGATAAAAAATTAGCGATTCTTGTGAAAGTTAGGATGCTTTGATCAGATTAAATTAGCGAGGCGCTTCTTTGCTATTGGCGATAATGAAGGAATCGTCCCTCCACTTCCAGTACATGGAATCGTAGGTATTAAATTGCGTCGTTGATTGACATGAACGTTGCTGTGCCATGCGAGCGAATGGAGACGATCTGGTTTATGAAGGCGAATTTGCTGCTTGGCTTGGCGAGGTCAACCCGTTGGTTGCACATAATTGTTAGACGTTGGTGAGGTTAACTCTTAGGCGAGGTTGGCTCTTGGTGAGGCTGATTCGTTGGTGAGTTTGTTGATCGTGACTTCTCCATTAGCTTCTTTGTCGCCGGTCTTTTCTTGGTTTGATCAAAAATACGGTTAGTGGAGGAGGTAGAAAAGTGAAGATGAGAGGAATCGAAAGATTCTGCTGAAGAGTAAACGCTAACTGCCTTGATAAACGCTCGCTGCCCAAAGGAGAGGTATGGATAGTTTGATTTTAAATTATGTATCCGCAAAACGCGAGCATATTTATGTATTTTATTCTTACATATTATTTTGTATATTCTATTCTAAATTTACTATTAGTTTTTATAGGGCATTAATATCTTGCTACTATAGTTATATATTTATTGTATCAAAATGTTATTGGTTATATAATTACATCTGTAGCTTCTCCTATAATTTCTATTGGGTAAATAAAAATTGAATTGAATTACAGTATGCAATATATATGGGTGGATCATTTCATTCTTGGAGTTAAAATTCAATTGTGCTCCTGTTGTGTGTCTGCAAAAGCGGATTGCAGTTGTATTATAATGGATTAAGGAAGGCTGATAATCACCTTTTGCTATTTGCTATGTTTTCTGATAGTTTAAAACTCATATTGTCACTCCAGAGTGCAATTCGGTTAATATTGATGCCTCAATATTTACATAGCGTACGCTGCGAGAAAGAGCAAAAGTTTCATATAAACTGTAAGGAAGATTCCAGTCGGGTGCTGTGTAGTGTTTTGTGTTGCACGCAACCGATTTTTAAATTGTTAAACACGATAGTGTTACAAACGAACGTAAATTTCATGAATATAATTGTTTAAAGCATGGCACAAACAAAATACCAAACTCCATCTAAATGAGATGATTTAAGACAACATCCTTTTTTTACATATGTTCTCTGCTAGCTTTTTTCCTGGTCGTAGTCGATTCTTTCCGAGTCGGTCATAATGCAACAGGTGGTTCAGATTGTGATTCTTAATAAACAACAGAGCTGTTTTCTTAGAAGTTATTAACAAAAACGCAAATATATAGCAATGAAAGAAATGGCAGTAAGTCGAAATTTTCGAATTAAATAAATAATTAAAAATAGTTAAGTAATTAATATATAATAAAATTATTATTAAATAATTTAATAATTAAATACTTAAGAACCCAGTACCAATTTTTGTAACTTAAGTTTGTTTAGGATTGTGATATACTGCTTTCAATTGTGCTCTCGCTGCGAGTTTGCGAAAGTGAAGTCCAATTGTATTACAGTATGATTCGCTCTAAATAAAAAATCTTTATTGGTAATGATTGGATTCTAAGGATTACATATTCCAATTGCATAATAACACATAATTGTTAGACGTCTAATTGACAGAGCACTTAAATTAGAAGAGGCATTGCGCTTGGAGGCACAGAGAACTTTGTTTTATTTTTGACCGACCGTATTGACTTAATTGTACAGATCATGCGGCAACAAAATGGAAACTAGTGGCGTCTCTAAGTTAATATATTGTAAACGGTTGTCAGCATAACTAGCACTAATAACCAACATATAAATAATTTCTATCTTGCAGTCAAGCTATTATGAAATAGTATCTTTTACGTTAACGCTAAACCGTCTAATTTATCTAATCTCGTAACGAAGACTATGAATTAAAGTCATACTGAAAAAACAAATCTCGCAAACAACGTTGCCGTAGGTAAAATATTTAATTCCTTCAGACTAAGAAGATTATAAATATTGTGTGTTTGCGTGCCAATTGAATGGCACAACCCATCATTAGAAGTGGCGGCCTTTGAGTTCTGATCAGACAATTATAGTTTGAATTGTAATTATCTCGTCAACTAACAGTTAGCTTAAACAAAGAATAGTAATAAAAATGTACATTGTTGCATTTTTGTTGCATTTTTATTGCTACAATATATAAACACAGTTTGCGTTTATTTCATGTTTTTTTTTGTTGTCATATAAAACAATTTACACGGAAAACGCTTTTTAGACATATTTACAGATTTCCAATCTGACATACGCCTCTCTCTGGGGGAGGTGCTTTAAAAATTGTACTAATCTACGTAATATATATCTAATACAATAATTTTTCTATTTTTTATAATTACTTATTATGCTCATAATTATTTTTGCCAAATGTCAACGTCAAGCATTTGGTTTTGTAATTTATTTTTCTGAACGAATTACATATTTTATTTTGAATTTAGAATGAGTAAGCGACATTTGATATGAAAAACTCTTAGATATTTCGGACTACTTTGGAGAGCTTGAGAAAGCTTAACCCTTTCGAGTCCAGTTTTGCAAGTTGGGCTCGTTTTCATTTGCATTGCTATCATTTCTGTTTTCCTTTTTTGCTTCTACACTAATATTTGTATCAATGTTAGAATCATCCTCGTCTTCTTCAGAGAAATAAATGATTTCCATAGTCTGAATGATCATCTGTAGCAAATGGATCGTCTTCAATAAATTCGATACCCGAAAAATGTTCAGGATAAAATTACAAATCATCCTCTAGCAATTTTCGTTTGGCACCGAAAAATATCATTGGGTCAATTTTATTCCACCGAAAAAATACCAGAGGGACAATAATTTCCGGCAATTTATTAGTTGTAAAAAAAATACATATACATATATAATACTAGTCTTGACAAGTAATTGTACGTGGACATACGTACGTCAAAATACTACTACGGCTGCTTTTCAAAAAAAAAAAAGAGAATGAATATGCGCACATATGTTGTTCTTTGGTGCTAGTTCATATTATTAAGGTCACAAGCATGAATTAATAAGTTTATTACAAATTTCATTTAATTTACGTATCATTGTGCCCATTATCTTATAATATGTTATGATGTCGATATATGTGACAAGAAATCCACTACAATAATGAAAGAATATATAGTTCACATTCATTTTATTATCGTGAGAAATTGTAACTTATAACTGAATCGGTTATATTGCAAGAGGTTCAGATTGCGATTCTAGAGAAAATGTTGTTCATTACATTTTCCAATATTATTATTAAAATTCACGTGGATTAAAAAGCAAGATACACAAGTTTTATTCAAATGTTTCTACCTTAGAATTTAACATTATTGCTATATTAGAAGCTTGGCTTCCAGACAATGTAAGTAGCAATGCACTATTTCCGACATCATACCAACATTTTTCGCAAGGATAAAAACCTAGTAATAACAGGATTTTCGAAAGGAGGAATTTTACTTGCGGTTAAGGATTGCATTAAGATCACTAACTGCTATTCGGAATGACGATATACTTATTGATATTACACAGCTCCCACGACAGCACTGTCGTAGGGTGAGGTGCTCCAGGAATAGGTATGGACGGCGCTGCTCCACACGACGGGTCTCTGCTAGGAGCGGTGGTTCAGGCTTCCAGTAGGCCAGAGCAAGTTCAGTGCACCTCTCTGGCGTCGCACTGCTCGATACGGGTACCTACCCACTCACTGTCACTACCCACTCGAAAAATATCATTGGGACAATTTTATTCCACCGAAAAAATATCAGAGGGACAATAATTTCCGGCAATTTTTTAGTTGTAAAAAAAATACAGAACCATACGTAATGTCTAAACTATAGTAACTTTAGCATCAAAACTAGCAAGCAATATTGACTTACCTCATTTTACTTTACATAAGACACACGAGACACAAGAAATTTTTACGTTACACTGCAATCCACAGAAAAAACGTCGAATTTTATGTTATAAAAGTACAATCAATGTTACCAACACAAAAATATGCGTAAAGCACACTTTAATAGTTCATATGTATTTTCGGGTTGAAGTTATCTCAGTAGAATATCATAAACATGTCTTGGGACACAGATCATCCTGTGGGCACGAAAAGGTTAAGATTGTTTACCAGATCGTAAAATAACATAACAGGAACTAGTTAAAATTTTTGCAAAAGAAAAAAACTTTGTGCATGATGGCGTTTGCCAATATATTCTTTTCAAGGAGCCTAAAGTTGTATGGATTAATCACATGGAAAAATAAAACTTTACAATTAAATGTAGACCAACTAGAGTTTTAAAAGAATACCATTAATTCAGAAAATTTCGAGGAATCAGAAATGCCATATCAATTCTTCAGCCAGGTTTTTTAAAAATATTATCCATAAAATCGTTGACGAAAATAACTTATATACAGCTCGAGAGAAACCTGAAAAAACATCTAAATTACACTGTGAGAGATATTTTGAAGTAATATACTAATATGTCCCTGGTAACTCTTATTGAAGACAGCAATTTGGTCTGATAAGAAATGTAATGTATAAACAGACAATTTCTACATTTCAAAAACAACTAAATATTTATAGAATATCGTATGCGTCGACACGAAGAACCAGATACAATATGGCCTTTATTGCATAAGTTAAATAAAAAACTTGAGAGAAGTCATGCATAGTAGCACATCTCAGTACTAATGAGCAAATGTACTGAACTTAAAATTATATACAATACCGAAGAAGTATTTTCCACTAAAGCCAAACGAGTGGAGTTTCAATCATTTCGTGTTTGTGGCTGCATTATTTGGCTCCGCTTATGAATTTAAAATTAACACTGTTATCAGGAACTAAAACTTGGAGTAATACGAAATATAAAACTTGGAGTAATACCAGTAAGACTGGAAGGAAAACTTTAAAGCCAGCCAAATTATAAGCTTGATCGTGATATTGATAATAATAATTTAACCACTCATTTTACATCTAACGTAGAAAGATGTACTAGATGTTTGGTTATGGAGGAAGATGCTAGGATAAAAATGCTTACTATTCTATACAAGAATGTTTTTTATAAACATCATAAAAGGCAACTATAGGATACGACGAGAAGTGGTGCAGTGTCTAGAGCCGTTGTGTTCTACTATAGTCGTACCTCTATACGCGTGCTCGAATTCACCGCCTACTTATAATCAAGATAGATTTGATTAAATCCGTTGCAATTAAAATCGTATGACCTAAACAACAAGCGCCATTGGTCGCCGAATGTAATGCGCTATAGGCAAGCAATGACACAGAAATCTGCGCTACCGGCGAGCCCCGGAAATTAAAATTTCCCGCTAAAATTCAGAACCGAAAATGATCTGTCTACCGCTATATTTATGTTTTAAATTAAAATTCTCAAAAGCGCCAACTATTTGTGATAGTATCAAAAAATGCCAACCTAGTGTTGCATATTACATTTAGAATGAGTTAACTTAAAAGGTCTCGTTGGGACGAGCCGTATCGATCATCTCCTACTACTTTCTTCTTCTACTCCTATCTACAAATTCTCCTGCTTATTCCCTTACCTTCCCCTTCTCGTACCTACTCCTACCTTTCTCCATTTTCCCACGCCGAGCCTACCCTATAACTCTCAGTATAGCCTAGTGTGTTAAGCTGGGTGTGGGTTTCTATTCTATTTATAGTTGGTATCCTTCTATTTATACAATGTGCCATTGTATTATTATCATCCACATTATTATCATCCTATTACCGGAACAAATCTTATTACGACAGCATCCCGATTTAAAATAAATTGATTATTTATTATTTTGGAATATAATAGACATATGGGTAAAGCTGACTTGATCGATAACGTGATAGGAAAGTACAAATCTTAGATGAAAAGCAGAAAATGAATTATTAGAATACTTTATAACTTACTGAACTTTCACTTTTCCTTTTATCCAAAGATATAAAGAGAAAAAAAGCTATGTGATAAAAAAAATTGCTTATAACATGTAAAGACGTAACACTGTTATTGGCATATTGTGTAAAGTAACAGAGTCGATAAATGGTATCCATTAATCAATAAATAATCATCAGCCAATTAACTCCCTAGAAACAAGCTAAACCTATAAATCAAGAATTGATAATTAATAAATATAATTTAAATGAAGAAAAGATATACGAGGCATCATCCAAGAAGATTTTGCAAGCGGTCAGTGAACTCTCCACATAGAGAGATAGAAGAGAGAGATGGAAAAAACTGTCGCCAGCCACGTCCACACTCCCCTGCACATAGAGAGCTAGAGTCAACTGCAGAAGGCAGCACTACGCTTACATACTACAGTGGTTTTGGATTTTGTTTTGCTTAAAAGGAGATAAATTTATGTCATAAGGGATTAAAAGTAATTTATAATTTTATTGCACGTGTGTGAATTTGGACCATCGATTCTTCAAGCTTTTGTTTATTCGAACGCTGAACGAGAAACAAAAAATTACATGTATGCAGAAAGAGAGAGAGAGAGAGAGAGAGAGAGAGAGAGAGAGATCATTTGCTTTGTTTTCATAATGTTCTTCTCTTATGGCTTCTTGGCTTTCGCGGACATTTTTTCTATGGGTTCAATAAACTCTCCGTTTAATGTTTTTGCACGACCGTAGGTTTTACGATATCCATTTTCTAACAAACAACTCTTAATGGGTTTATTAAACTTTGCGTGCTTTCACATAAACCTTTGCATTTTCATTTTTATTGAAAGCGGCGTGCGACGTTTTGAACGCTTTCCATGTTAGAACTGCCGCCGCTTGGTTCGTCTCGATTGGTTGGTCTCTGGATTGGCAGAGGGTTGCAGGTCGCTAGTTTGTTTGTACGTCAAATCTTATTTGGAGAACACCCTTTCATAGAATCTTAGATTATTGGTAGACAAATCTCATTTTCTAAATATTTTAGCAGAAATTTCGTCCAGGCCCCACCCAAATGTCGCCGCCAATGTCAAAAGCTGCCGTCATCGAGAAAAACACCAAAAGTCGCTATTCTCAGATAAAGGGTCACCCCCAAGCCAGCGCTTGGGTTTTGTTACTGGTAGTTCATAAGTGAGCATTTTTCGCAGTTTTATCAGTAATAATTCCCTAATAAGCAACCAACTTATTCTTGCACAGTGAGTTAAATTTTGCACTCTTGAATCTGTTTGGTCGCTAAGTGAGCGCCATCAGCAAATCACCAATTTATGTTTCGAATTTAAAATTAAATTATATTCACCCCGTCAAGAGTAAAATTTTTATAACAACACATCAGGTAAACACAAGATACATTTTTTAACATTTCGGCAGTATCTCTTGATTTCTTATCATCTAATCTAAAATTTTACTCTCTCGCTCATCTCCATATTTCACCACCCCTTTCTGTGTATTAAAGTCTTCGATCAAACCTAGAGAAGACAAACGTCGAAGAAGCCAATGGGAAAGTTTCAATCACAGCCTTGTCAACGTGTCAGCTACCCCAATGACTCATCCTCACCAATGGAACAACCTCGCCATCGAGTCCACTCGCCAGCGAATCGTCCTCATCAAAGCATCACTGTCACTAACTGGTCGACGCCGCCAGGCAACCAAATCGCCTTCTTTTTTTTTTAACTGGAAAGAAAACGTGCTAGCTATTTTATATTATAATAAGATTCACGAAAAGATTGTCTGTCAATTAACGAGAGTGATAAGAGCCACTAATTGATTATAAATAGTACGACAATAAAGTCCACGTTTAGGCAAGCTCATAATGCAAAAGATTAATGCTTGCCATTTAACGTAACGGGTAATAACGTTAAATGCTACAGTTTGCCAATAAGCGCAAACTGTAACTTTACAGGCGTTGTTTTGCCTCGCACCTGATCCCCATATTTTCCTATAACGCAGACCAGCCGGCTGTCCGCAATACCATGGCCTGCAGTACAGCAACAAATGACCTCATTGCCGCCGACTGCGGCCGCCGCTCCCCGCGAGCAGCGATACTAATTTAATTGCCGCGGCTTTGTCGCGGGCAGCGGTATTGTTTCATTGCCGCGGCTATGCCGGGTCAGCGGTATGGTTTCACTGCCGGGACTTTGCCGCAGCTAGCGGAATGGTCTATTTGCCGCGCCTGCAATATGCTATGTGGTCTGCGGCCGCGGCTTCGCTGCATACAGCGTAATGGCTTGCGGTACGCGGTTTGTGGTCTGCGGTCCGGCGTTTGTGCTCCGCGGTTTGCGCTCTGCGGTCCGCGGTCTCCAGTTTGCGCTCTGCGGTCTACGGGCTTAGGTCAGCGGTCTCCTCTCCGCAATACCGTGGCCTGGGGCCGCGGCTTTGCCGCAATCACGAATTCGCAAGTTGAAAAACCATTCACGAATATATTGGTCCATTACGAATATATGATCTAAATTTGGTCTGAGTATGTTTTCCTTTATTCCCGCGTATTCCCGTGTTCCCGTATTCTCGTGTTCCCGTATTTTCGCATGCATGTGTTTTCGCATTCCGTATTTTCGCAAAATTTCATAAATAAAGAATTTTATATTATGGAATGCACTATAAATTTATTAAGCACTCAACCAAAAAAGTTGCTCAAAACAATTATTCCCTCTTGATATAAAGCTAATTCAAAATATTTAGAACGGTCAAATTGATATGCTTTTAGGATCGTAATACTTAGACAAACTAACCAAGTAAAATAGACAACTTTTCCAAACTTGACAACATGTTCACGCTATAAATTACAATAGCACGTAAAACTTCCATTCAAGTGAGATGAAACAAAATTAGTGCAAATGAGAAGGAAAGGACGAGTTAACAACTGACCTAACAGTCAGATTATCTGATGGGTGAAACAGACGACTGACTGGAGAATGACTGAGTGATGGGCCGTGAGCTGAAAATTAGCAGGAACCTGCCAAGCAGACGTTATAATATTATAATTAATAAGCGCTCCACGGTGTGGCGCTGCTGTGGCGGTGTTTTGTGGCACACAGTGTCTGTCGGGTTGGCCAGCCAGGCGGCTTTTCTATTTTCTCTGTGTATTCATCATGCTTGCGTGTTTTATGTTACATCCTACCCGCGGATCAGCTAATAAATATACTGTCTTCATAAATCATCATTTCGTTTCTGCTGGCATGTTATTTTCTTTTTATTTGTAAATTTTTCTTTCTCTCTCTCTCTCCCTTTTGTTTTATTTTATGAACGTTGCCATATTACGTAATCTGAGGTTTTAATTGATGACTAGTAAAAAGACATAATATCTAAATCTGTGGT